>QFDD01004312.1:0-13759 GCA_006871305.1 Vachellia collinsii | reverse complement strand
TTCAAGAAGTCCAACTCGTATAACGAGGAACGGTAAGAATTTTAAATTTTAAATATTGGCAGAGAATTAAGTGAAGGATTGATTTTGATATTTGATAATAATAATAAGATGTGGAATTAAAAAAAATGCAGGAGCAGCAAGGCAGGGATTGGTGAGGAAGAAGAAGAGAAGGAGAAGGAGAAGAAGGAGAAAGGAGGAAGCAAAGGCAAATGCATTCCTCTTAGTAACAAGAAATGTAGCAGAAAATGAATCTCTCTCTATCTTTCATATATGGATATGGGTGGATGTCTAATTATTAACTAGTTATTATATTAATTATAGCCTACTCTTTTTTTAAGCATATATCATGTGGTAATGTTAATCAGTACTACTACAATGCACCTCCACGGTGCTGAGTTGCATTACTATTAATAATTGTTTGTGTCTGAATGCTTCTATGTACCTTACGCAAATATTTATGATAAGATAAGCATCTCGGGGAGGAACACTCCATCTTTTGTCGTATATATAACTACAGTGTTTAAAATCGCATCATTTCCCATTTTTTACTCTTCATAACATTTTCTAGAAGAAATTCTTAGAGTCACTTAAGTGGCTCATATATCAACCTTTACCAAATGTTGCTTCTAATTTAGTAGAAGAACACTTGAAAGTAGAATAAAGTGTTTTTCTATGCTTTTAAATATGGGCAACGTTGTTATAAACACGTTCGATTTTTATACAAAGTTAGCGAGTCAAAGACATCTCATTAGTTTTATTGATAGAATTCCAGTCAAACAAGATTATTTTCCAATTAAAATCAGTGTATCGTAATTACTTTTCCTTTATAATACAATTAATAAGGACATTTGTGAACCAAAAAAAAAAAGAATGATTTAATAATGCTATTATTTTTTAGCAAAGTGACTTTTAGAATTATAAAAAGTTTTTTAAAAATGGCTTATGCTAAAGGGAGTGATATGTGAAGCACCCCCCACCCTCCGTCAATGAAACGGTTGTTGACGAGAGAGGATAGAATTATATTTATATTGTCTTCGGATACAATGCTCTTCTCAGTTAATATGATTTAGGCCCTTGTTTATTATTTGTATCAACAGAGGAGTAGAAGCTACTTTTTTTAATACAGTTTATAGTCTACGAGTTAATACTATGTAAGTTAATCTGAGTTTACATAAACGTACTTTTACAAAGCTGATATATCTATTTGAATTAATAGTAAAAGCTAACTTTTTAAAATGATTTATAATTTATGAAGAAAGTATTTAAAAAGAGTTTTACTTTGATTTATATGTACATATTTTTAAATGTTCATGCAAACGAAGCCTTAGTATAATCCAAAAAAGAGTGATGTGTAGAGGATAGCTTCTAACCTTGTGGCCTACACTCTTGCAGTGTTTTCACCTTTTTGCCTGAACATGGTGCTCCGTATTATTTTTTTGTTTTTGATGAAATAGGAACTATGCATTCATGAAATTCATGTTACAAAAGTTCATAGAGCAGATCTTACATCGCTCAGTAAGTAAGTGAGTTTCCAAGTTATCGAGCCGTTAAATACTATAATTTTAACATGAGACATTTTAATTAATATCCACAGCATATCGGATTAATGCATAGGTTGGGAAACAAGTTGTTACTGGGAAATGAACTGAAGAGCATCTGTGAGTGCTATTAGCTGAAGCTGCAAACATTCTAGCTTGATTGGAGGGATCATGTTCCATGCACGACACTCCTGCCTGCCCAGTGAAGTATCTGCGTATGTGAGAATATATTTGCTTGTATCACACATCTCTGCAATATTGAAAATATGTGGCCAATATTGACGATGACGTCGTTGAAAATCTGACAAAGGTGTGATTCTGAAAGCATCATTCCGGTATCCCCTCTTGAACTCTGTATGAGGTGATGTTTATATTAGGAACTCCAATTTTTAAGTATAAGACTCCCTTTGCAGTTCGATTTATACTATAAATAAATTACACAACAGATTAAATTTTTACATGCTAAATGAAATTTTATATTTAAAATCAGATGTAGTATTAGATCATGTTTACATTAACGTTATAAAAGCACGTTTCATAAGTAGAAACAAAACTTTTTTCGTATACCTATTAAATATATTATAAATCACATTGGAATAGTAATTTCTATCAATAATCCAACCAGACAATTAATATGTACATGGGCACGTTGCAAAACAAAGACAGTTACGCTCCTACGTTGATTCCAGGGGGAAAGAAGCAACAATAGCCCTAAAAGCCCATATATAGAATTTTGGACAGCCCACTAATTGAGGATTGGAGGAAGTATATATTGACGTAGACCCCATGCATGTACATAAGTTCTATGTTCAACTTGCAGTTCGGCAACGATTTTTAGAATCAGGGAAAATGATTAGTTTATCACAATATGATAAATTAATATTTAATTTTTTATTAAAAAATATACTTACATTTAGTGTTAAACAGTGCTTTAAACATGATTACTTTTAATAAAAAGATACACAAACTTTAAAAAAAAAATCATCCAATTCAGTATGCATTCAGTCGAAAACGTTTCAGATGACTAAAACACTTTTTCTTTCTTTTTCTTTTTTGGGTTTAGAAAGATGCGTGACAGCACGAAGCTGCTTAATTTAATTTTAAGTATTTAATGGAAACACCACTTTTGTAATCATGAAGCGGTAATGGAAACGCGTGATTATTAAACTCGTATTAATTTATTCAACTCAATTACACAAAACTATTCCTTTTCAAATTTGCTTTTCAAACAAACTCAAATATCAAAACCAAATTTGATCATATTAAGAATTTATGCTTTGCAGGCTCTATAGGGTCTTAGTGCGATTCCACCTTCAAATATTCAATGCACTTGCAAATTCCAATTTTAGCATGTAAGCTCCAATTAATGGAAGAACCCGTACGGTTTCCTATAAAAATCCTTTGATCAACTTAAATAATTATTTCATAAATAAATAATAAGTTAGTGATCAAAATTCTGGAGAGTACATTAATAAGGAATTTTATGGCAAATGGTCATATATCAAGCCAAATATCGTTTCCATGCGATGTAGGTTATATATAAAAAAATTCAAAATTGCTGGAGAAAATAATTTAAAATCTTTAAATAATTATCTCACATCTAAAAAAGAAAAAAAGTTCAATAAATAAACCTCAATAAATTACATAATAAAAAGAGTGAAAAATTTTAAAATTTTGCACAAACCATAGAAATATATATATCTTATTGATGACTTATAACTAATAAAATTTATTATATAATATCAAGAAAAAATATCATACTACTATTCAGTTCAAAGCACCCGAATAAGAAAAGGATTCTTTGGCGAAAAAATGACTTTCTTAAATTCCTAAGAGATTTAAATTTTTGAATTATTTAAAAGATTAAAAAGGATCTACATGTCATCGCAAGTGAATAAAAATATATTATAGCGAATATCTAAAATTTTTCAATAACACTTCTTTTCTGAATTCTCAAGAAACATAAACTGTATTGAATTTGCATATTGCGATTGATTGGTCCCCCCCACTTTACAGGGAGCTCAAAGAAAATAAGTCACTCGTCAATAATCGAATTTATTATAAATTTTATAATATGCATCAATGATGTTTTGATATTAATGTATGAACATTGAATTGAATATACTGATATTGATATATAAAATTTAAATAACAAACCATATTATTATATTAAATCAAAGTATTCATCTCTTAATATATATAATAACGAAGAATGTCACGTAGGTCTTTTGGTGGGAATATAATGATGCGTTAATGACATTTTTCTCATAAATTATTTTCTAATTAAGGAGCACTGGCCTGGCATCTTAAACAGCAATTAAGATGTAATTTTCCAGAAAAACACATAGAACATACAACTCATTTCTTGGATTGTTATTATAATGATTTCCATATTACAATTTTCCTCGCAGAATTTATATAGCCACTCTTGATTAAAGGCATTTTTGGTCATTCAGCATTGAAATATAAGATACCAATATCCTAATTAATTAATAGTTACCCAAATATAAAGTCGCTTGTTGAATGAACAAATATATTTGTTTGCATTCACATCCGCAGCTACTCTAACATCCCATTTCAGCATCGAAGCGTCACCTCCCTCCTTCAACGATGAAGCGATAAAACGCCTTTTCCACTCTCTGAAACTTAATCAATCTAATACCTCATCGTTAGGGTCGCAAGAGATAAACTGTCACCAAGATTCCTTTCTTTGTCTTCAAATGTAACTCTATATATCAAGTATCTTACTGGCAGCCATGCAAACACCATCAATGAAAGGAATTTAAAAATTTTATTGGTCATCTAGAACGATTTGAATCCAAGTATAAGCTAGTTCTGTGTGTAAAAGCTAGCATATAATAAGATCATTTTGAGCAATAAATTTTTTGGATGTAACGCGAGGACTTTTCATGGAACCAGTTACAGTGCTAAGCTTAAAGCTTAGCTCACCGTACTAATTTGATCTGGACCGTCCAGATCCAGATCTAGACAGTTCAGATTTGATTTTTTTTTAAATAATAATTTTTTAAGTAAAAATTATTTTTTTAAAAAATAGTAGTTGAAGGATTGCTTTTATTTTTTTATTCTGCATCTACTAGAATAATTTTTTTTTAGAAAAATATAGATTTTTATAAAATCAAATCTAGACTATCCAAATCAGATATGGATGGTCCAGATCAGATTAGTAGGGTGAGTTAAGCCTTGCGTTTAGCACTGTAACTTGTACCACTTTTCACCGGTTTCCTCTAATAAATATAAAAACCATGCATGAAAGCTGAAAACAATTACAAAGGTTGAGTAATCAGAGCCTCGATCCCTTCCTCCCTCTACTCGTATATTGTATTTTGTTATAATTAAGGAGGAAGGGGGAGAGAGAGAATTATTGAAAGGGCCATTATTGATTCATGCAGTAGTAATTAAAGTAGAAGAAATTAATTAAATGGTGGCTTGTGGGAAGGTTAGGGATCAATGGTGCTACACTTTGGAAGAACTTGTGGAGCTGGACAAGAATAATAATGATGAAGAACACAGGAGAGACGAGTGGGTGAAGAATCCTCCAGAGCCTCCAAGTCCATGGAGGCAAATATGGGTCACAGCCAAGAACACTTACGTTCCAACTCGTAACAACAAGAAGCCTCTCTGCTTCAAACGTTTACTTTCTCTGGTTTACCACTTCTTTCCCATACTGGCCTCTCTCAGATCCTACAATGCCTCCAAGTTTAAGAACGACTTATTGTCTGGTCTCACTCTTGCCAGCCTCACCATTCCCCAGGTATATACACTATTAACTAATTTCTTTTATATGTATATTTATGAGTGTGTGTCTTCTATTTTTTCAAGTGATTGAGTTAGATTTAAGTATTGTCGAATCGGTTTATCAATAGTTGTTTTAAAGGTGTTTTCTTTTCTGCAATCACCGTCTCTCACTTGATGCGATACAAATTGATTATCTTGAGCTTCCATTATTATTCTTTCATCGTTTTTTGGTACCCATCATTTTTATTTTCTATCTTTTCCCAAATATATTTTATACGCATTCAGTTTTGTGAATGAAAAGATTCCAATCAAGGTGCAAATTGGATTTTCTTCATTCTTTTCTTTATCTATTCAGACACATAGAATTACAACAAAATACTATTGTATGTAAACTAGCATTGTCGTCTTCACAGTTTTTGATTTTATATAGCTTCAAATGTATTATATGTCTATATATTGTGAATGCAGCTTATTTGAATTCATAAAATTAAGCTCTTGACTTTTACATACGTTTTTTGTTTTTGGGGATTACTTTTCTTCGATATGTATTATGAATAAAATATATGAGATTCAATTGGAATCTTTACAATATTTTATTATTTTCTATTTAAGTAGGATAAAAAATGTGGTACCAAAAAAAGTAGAACGAAAATGCATCATTATTTTATGATTTATTGATGTGATTATTAATCTTTTTTCTCAAACAATTATTTTTGTTTCTCAAAATTTTCTATCCTTTTAAAAAATTGTTTCTAATATATATAAGTGGACAGGATTGAAATTTCAATCACCGCCAATTTAAGTGTCGTTTTCGCGTTCTAAATGGGCTTTATTTGATTGTTTGTGGGAATAAGTGCATATTATTAATGTATTGTTTAAAGGTGATAAATGACCAAAAACATTATTCTGTATTTAACGGTTATCCTTATAATAAAATTGATTGTGTTATACAAAATTTGAAAAAAAAAAAATGAATGGCTTAACTTGCTCAAAATGTTATATTTTATATTCATCAATATGTTGATATTACTGATATAAATTGCTATTAATCAACGTGCAGAGTATGGGATATGCAACTATGGCAGGGCTTAATCCTCAATATGGACTGTGTAAGTTGAATGATTAACTTGTGTTTTTGAATTGACTTCTTGAAAGTAATTTTACAATGTACGCAGGAGGTAATTATGTAAAAATAATTTTATCTTTATTTGGGTGGAAGTACTTTTAAAAAGATAAAATTTCTCATTTCAGATACTGATTTAACCTCTTTTTGTAAGGAATTAAGTATCTAAATGGTGCAGTAATACTGATTATTTCAGATACAAGCATTGTGCCACCTATCATATTTTCTTTACTCACAAGCTCAAGGGAAATAGTGATCGGGCCTGTTTCTGTGGATTCAGTGCTTCTCTCAACAATGATCGGAAAATTGAAAGATCCTAAACACGATTCTGTTGCTTACACACAACTCGTTTTCACAGCAACTTTCTTTACCGGCATCTTTCAGGTTTCCTTTGGACTCTTCAGGTCTATCACTCATTCGGCCCTCCGCATTAATTAATTAATCTTCCAAACCTGAAGTTTCTTGAAGATCATGATCAGCAAGCTCAAAATTTGCAGGTTAGGGTTTCTGGTGGATTATTTTTCCCATGCAGCCATTGTGGGGTTCTTGGCCGGAGCTGCCGTTATCATCGGCTTACAGCAAATGAAAGGACTACTTGGTATCAGGAACTTTACAAACAAAACTGATGTAATTTCTGTCACCAAAGTTGTTTGGACATCAGTGCGAGACCAAGTAAGATTTGTTCTAGAGAAGAAATGCTTTTAAATTAATCTCATCCTCCTTAATTAATAAGCGATCCCAAACAAGCAATTACTAAACAGTCCCACAAAAAGCAAGTGAGAAGCATGCATGCAATGAAGATATCCAATACAAAAAATTAACAACATATATGTTGCCTACTGTTAAGGAACTTTTTAGTGATTAAATTAATTTAATTGAAGCTTATATATTGTTCTAGAAAAGAAAGATGCTTTTCATTTAATTTCATCATCCTATAGTTGATAATGGCTTTTTTTTACTGCTCTTTTTTTCCCCTTCCAGTCGAAGTGGCATCCTTCTAGTTTAATTCTTGGGTGCTCATTTCTGGCTTTCATACTGATGACCAGATTTCTGGTGAGTAATATTAATGTTACTTCAAGCCGATGAATTGATGTCTATTATGTGATGCTCTCATTTTCTCTCTACATTGGTTCTAATATTATTTCACTGTCCTTACCTATGAACTTAATTATTAGGGTAGAAGGTACAAGAAACTCTTCTGGCTGTCCACATTCGCTCCTCTACTCTCAGTCATCGTGTCGTGTTTTATTGTATTAAGAATCAATGGAGATCATCAAGATAAAATTGAAGTCTTGGGAAAAATCGATGGAAGTAGCTTGAACCCTAGTTCATTCTACCAGTTAAACTTTGATCCCAAGTTCCTTGGGAGTTTGACCAAGATTGGGTTCATTGTTGCCATTATTTCACTCACGGTGAGGCCCTCCACTTAATCATATTTCAATTCTGATAGTTATAAATCACCTTATATATATGGTCTTTCTGATTTCATCTGTGTGGTGCAATATATATATATATATTAAAGGAAGCTATTGCAGTTGGTCGATCTTTTGCTGCCTTAAGAGGATACAATCTTGATCCCAACAAAGAAATGGTGTCATTAGGCCTAATAAACATCGTCGGATCTATCACTTCTTGCTATGTTGCCTCGGGTAAACTTCTCTCATATAAAATAGTTGATGTTCAAATTGACTTTGATAGTTTTTTGCTTATGAACAATATTGTCTCAAAAGTTTTTGAGGTTCAATATCGTCCTGAAAGTATTGCCTCACCTTATAAAAAACAAATGTGGACCATTAATATTTTTTAACACTAACGGGCAATGTTATCCCATTTTAACACTTCTAAGATAATTTTGAATCTAAAAAACTTGTGAGGTAACTATACTTATAAGTGAAAACTTTTAGGGTAAATCTGTATCTTAATCATGCATTAAATTATAAACATTATGAAAAAATAATGTCAAACTATAATACATTGCTGTTGAAGTCGAACTTTTAAAGTCATTGGTGAAAGTATGTATATATATATATATTGTAGTGTAGTGTAGTAACTAATTACTAGTATGTCTGAACTGAACTGTGCAGGTTCATTTTCACGTACTGCCGTAAACTATAGCTGTGGCTCGGAGACAATGGTGTCGAACATAGTGATGTCTCTCACAGTGCTGTTTTCACTGAAACATTTGAAAACATGGCTGGGTTCCATTCCAACGGCTGTGTTAGCTTCGATGATTCTCTCAGCTTTACCAGGAATCATTGACCTCAACAAAGCTGTACACATTTGGAAGGTTGATAAGATTGATTTCCTCGCTTGCGCTTCAGCCTTCTTCGGCATCTTGTTTGTTTCTGTCGAAACTGGCCTTTTAACTGCGGTAATTTAATTTCCTCTCTTTTCAATTTCTCTATAGATTTAAAGGATAATGTTCTAGGATACATAATATGAGAAGGATGATTGCATTCAATATATGTGCTCGATCAAGCTTGTTATGCATGTATGTGTATTTTATATATATTTAATATTTAATATAAGATCAAGTTGACTGATTCGGGAAGATTAATTAAACTAAATAAATTACTTAATTTTAGTATATTTTACATGATCTCTTTGAAATACTTGTGTCGTAGTTGCATATCTCAATTATCAACTAAATTCCATCATGCTCTTGATTTGGAAAAACACCAAGCACAATTGCAGGATGACCCAAATCCCAAACTTATCTTACACCTTTGAAACATCCCATTCTTCTCTAAAATTTTGATATTTCATATTTGGTCTGTAGCAGACACATGGGCTGGCTTTTCTATTAGAGTCCACTGAATTATGATTGGACCTACAAAATACACTTTAGCCAATAGTTTGGGAGTTTTGGGCTTTCACTTTTAGACTCCTCCCATTCGGTTTCCATTTGAGACCTTCTTTAAGCATTACTGCTTGGGCCATTTTAAGAGATTCTCCCCAAAGAAAATCACGCAGATCCAAATTTAATATTAAAACCAATAGGGGTTTAGTTGAAGTAATTAGTTCATCAAAATGTAACAGAAGGTTCAAATTCAATGTCCAATAGTGCCTAAAAAAGAATTAGCAAAAAAAAAAAAAAAACCCTAAAATGAAGAGTAGAAATAATATCGGGGTGGACTGATATATATAGTGCAGGTAATCATATCATTTGCGAAAATAATGCTGATATCAATTCAACCTGGGATAGCGATTGTTGGAAGACTTCCAGGCACAGATGAGTTCGGTGATACTGAACAATATCCTATGGCTGTCAAGATTCCTGGAGTCTTGATAGTTCGTGTCAAATCTACTTGTCTTTGTTTCGCAAATTCCAATCTTATCAAGGAAAGGTACATATAAATACCCACTTTCTACCTCTCCACAGTTAATTTTTTTTTTTTTTGGCGTAGACAGTACTTCCTATGATTTTGAGACAACATTTTCGTCTGTCGTGTTAAAAAGAATTGTGAGACGAGTGGTTGATGACGAAGCTGTGGAAGATCCCAAAGCACAAAGCTCCTTCAAATACGTTGTCCTTGACTTGTCAAGTAAGCATCACCATTGAAAACATGATGCCCTAGCTCTTTAATTAGCTACTCCCCACGGTTCTAAATACAAGACTTGCAAATTGGGTATCTTATATTTAGGATCGTACATACTATATTTTAGCTAAGCTCTCTCCAAACAAAATTGAACCCTTTCTAATTTTTTTAATTTTTCCATTTGGAATCATAACCATAGGTCTCATGAACATTGACACAGCGGGGATTGCTTCTCTGGAGGAGCTGCATATTAGTCTGGCTTCACATGGGCTGCGGGTAAAATAAATCTACTTTATTTCCTTTTCACACTTTTTGTTTCGAAGATTTCTTGATTACTATGACTTATATGTTATATTTATAAATCTATCTTCTTTTCTCTATTTTTGTTCTCAGTTGGCCATTGCCAATCCTAGGTGGCAAGTGATTCACAGGCTGAGAATAGCTAAGTTTGTCGACAAAATTGGAGAAAGGGTTTTTCTGTCTGTAGCAGAAGCTGTTGAGGCATTTCTTACCACCAAAATGGCTGCCACGCATCCAGAAATCTCTTTTCCTTAGAGTTCTAATTAGAATCAACATGAAAATGTAAGAATCAATCTCACTTGAAGTTTAATCAGTTGCTTGCTTCTTCTTTTCTTTTTTAAAAAAACAAAGTCTTCCGGTTACAGTTTTGCTTCGGGAGGACTAAAAAAGCGCCTTCCTATTCACAAATAGTAGTTCATTATGGGGAACTCATCAAGCTGTAAAAACATGCATGTCCCAGTTACGACCGAATTTCGTTGTGTACTAGTGACTTAATCAAATATTGTTGTTTACTGCTAAATCCAGCAGTAGTCATCATCATCTGAAACATCGTCTAATATTGGAGTCTGTTCCAGTCGCACTATATATAGGGTTTGGGTGATTGATTATGTCATTTTTCTCGGGCGCGTATGTCTCTTTCTGTTTCTATTAACTTGGCATAGTATTTGGATAGGATTTGTATGAGGTATGTACAGTGGGATCTGCAAAATGCGTCAGAGATTAGCTCAATGATGAGTGAGAAATGAATAATGGCGCTGGTGTGTTGTGTGGTGCTTACACTTGTTTAGTGGCTACTTCACTCATGTGATTGCTTGGGTAATGGGGTTGACTCAATTATAAAGCTTTTATTACGCGCGGGCGCGCGCGTGGTTCTTGTTTGATTAGCATTAAAATCTTACGCTTCATGAGATACAAATTGATTCAAAGGTAAGGAAATAACTTATAACTTACAAGATTATTATTCAAATTCTGCTGTCAATATGATAATCTTATTGATAGGTAATCTATATGTACTTTTATATAAAGGTTATCAAATAGGGATACGAATCGTGAATCGAAAATCATATGTTTTGGAATCATAAATCTTAACATATTATGAATCTTAAGATTTATAATCATGACATAAATGTGAAATCGGATGCTTCATCTGTCAACCAAAGAATTTGATACCACTCTCACTCTACTACTGTTCTACAACTTTGCCTTAGTCACTAGAAAAGATTCCAATGTTATATATGGAGGTCAATTGATGCAAAAAAGATTTTTCTTCTTCTGAGGTTTAATTTTTCATCGGAACTTTGAAAGCTGTTTACATCGGTCTTATCTGAGACTGAAACCATCTATCGTGTTAGGTGGGGCTAAGAGAACGTAACAAAGAGAATTAGAAGGACACAACATGTATAGATTCTGTTAATGATAAAACATGATAATAGTATTCGCACTACCAAATTATTGGAATCTTGGAGCTGGTAATATTAATGGAATAATTGTATATGTGATCAGGGTGATTATCATTATTCTTATACATGTTAATAATAAAAGAAAAGGGAAAAATTTACAAAAGGGGGAAGAGATTCCAAATATATGTAAACCTGCAGGTGGAAACTCGGACGTGCATATGGTAATTAAAGATTGTAAAGATTAATTAGTGGCCTTAAAAAATGTAATTTTAATATTTTATATTACTCCCCTCCTTAATATAAGAGATAATTAATTTTTTTTGGAGAATTAAAAAAGTCAAATACAATACTTTAAGGCATTTATATTTACCATTTTTCTCTAAACTAATTTGCCTAACTTAAATATTGATATATAATCTAATAATACGTATAAATAAATATTTTTAAGTAAATTATTTAGATCATTTAATATTCCAAAAAAATCAATTAATTCTCATATTAATCAAATAGAATATTATTTATTTGCATGTTTTGATACCCTCCCCCCTAGGGAAAATTGACTTTTGATTAAGTGCCCTTTGTGCTCCACACAAAACAAAAACTTTATATAAAGGGGCCTAATCAAAGGACACAACTTGACCATTTTTAGAATATTATAATTGATAAACAATGTCTCCTCCTTTTAAATTTCGCCTCATAAATCATAATATTCTGTGCCTAAACTAAGAGCCTATAAGTCTTGATTATATTGAGTGACACATACCAGAGAACTGAATTAATCCTTAAATTAATTGAAATGGTATATTAGTGATGAGGAGATCAATTGGGTTTTTCACCAAGACCTTCATATTGCAAAATTGGGACGGCCTTTTGAAGTGCGAATTTAACCCATATATGCTTACTAATTACCTTTGAACACAATATTCTTGGTGTGCCTATCACAAGTGTTGTCTTAATTATATGTTTAAATTGATGTGATTATCGCATTGTCAATATGCTCTAATCAACTTTCAATTTTAAACCACAATTAATCAATACTTCTTCTCTTGTTACAAAAGAAAGTTTATGTCCCTGCTCATCATCTAGGCTAAGGTATACTTTTAAACTCAGAAAACATTCACACACACTATTAAAAAAATTACTCACCAACAAAATTTTCAATCAGTGATACTTTTGGAAAGAAATGACACTTCTTATACTGCTATTTCTAGGTGCTCCTTTGTATCAGGAACATAGAAAGGGAATTTAATCTTGACCCAAAAAAAAAAAATAGACAGGGAATCTAATGAGTGCTCTCTCTCTCTCTCTCTCTATATATATATATATATATTTGATATATGATTTAGGGGAGCAAGACAATATTTATTTTGTAATATTTATAATATTCTTAATTGTAATATTATTAAACCATATAATTTTCGTATATTATTTTATTTAAAATTATAAAAAATGCTTTAAAATTATTTTTTACTTATTTTATTTTATTTAACATACCAAATGAACCATCAATATATAATACCGACTTGAGCCACCTGAGAAATATGGTTAGGTTTAATTATATCCTTTGTACGTATTTAACTGCTTATCGTTCTAAGAAGCCAGATTTAGGAGGTCTGAATATAATGGATGATTCTAGTAGGACACTTGAATATTCCATATTCTCCACCCTTTTGATAAATAAAATTAAAAAAATTGAGGCGGTGGAAAAACTACTATATATCTCCATTTCAAAAATGATAAAATCTTTTAAGTAATAAGTATAAAATTAATAAACATTAAAATATTATAAACACTGATTGGCTAAAGGGAAGAAATCTAATTTCTTTCAAAATCTCTTGCCCAGAAATATATATAATATGAATAATAATTTAAGTGCAACGTTATATGTGTAACATGTGCATTTTGTTTTATTACAACTCCATAATATTAAGCAATTGAATATTAAAGGCATGTGCTCCTCATCATCCTTTGAATTGTTTATATTCTAAGGAAATGAAAGGAAATATATGTAGTGTAATCCCCTAGGTAAATTAACCACATAATAAATATATCAATTACTATAAATTTCTCAAGATCAAGGGCACAAACGCTGTGGGTGAGACA
>QFDD01004311.1:5000-10782 GCA_006871305.1 Vachellia collinsii | reverse complement strand
AATGGATTAAGTTTATGTATTTTGATTAAATAAAATTTTCAAAAATTTTAAACAACTGTAATTCGTTAAGCAGAAGGAATACCTTAAATACTTTTATTTAATGCCATCAAACCTTATCTTCTTCGATTTTCTAAAAATTATATTTTGAAAATTAAATCCTTAAAATTTAACTCATTTTGCGTAAATTATCTTTACTCAAATAATTACATAGTAAATTCCATTGATAATGAGAGAATTCCATTTTATAGAAAATGCATATTTTCTAAATGAATAAATTAGTACAATATGTGTTATCAACTCTTTATAAAAGCTAAATAGTAACCAACTCATTTGGTTGCATTTATATTTTCTTTACTAGCATATGTATATTTTTAATTGAGACAATATTATTTGAAACATTATTGAGTACTAAATGTGAACATTTCTTTTATTAAAGATTTGAATCTTAGTTCGCTATATTATGAAAGACTATTAGACCTAACTTTTGTTAGTTGCATTAATACTTGTTGTTACAACCTAAGAATACTTAGTTGTACCATTATTGGCCAAGGTTCAATTACAGCACATGCCAAAACCTGATACCCTATGAGCCCATTGAGAAGTATTGAGGAACGAGATCCTACAAATGGCCAACCACTACCAACGAAGGTTATGTTTAATGTAAATGATTAATCTCTCAAAACATGATAAACTAATAATCAAATTCATATTGAGAGAAGTGTTCACATTTAGTATTTAACAGTAATTCGAATAGAGTTACGTCAAATAAGAACATAGTTGTACTTAAGCAAAAAAAAAAAATGGTCAACCACTGTGCATTGAGTGGTGATCTACAATGTAATAGGATAACACAACAGAGTCCCCATCAACTCAACCTAGCAGCAATGCATGTAATATATACTTATAAAAAGAGCCATCAAAACAGGCCAAACTTTACTAGCATGTTTAAGCCTACTTAAGTCAACGTTCATAGTTGTATTTTACATAATGCAAAGGAAAATTAGGTTTAAAAGGACTAACTCGTTGAAACCTGCAAAAAAGAGAAGGGTCAACCCATTTAATTAAGGTTGAGGGCCACCCATTTATTGATGTAGAATTAGGGTAGGAGAATAGATATGTTTATTACTTTATTATTGTTATATGCTAGATAACTCAATTATTATTGACAGTTATGTGATTTACGTAATTAGGTTCATGGTTAAGTAGTAAAAAAGGGAGAATTGATTATAAATGCGTGAAAAGATTAAATTGAACATCCATATCAAATATTATGTGGTAATTACCAATCAAAATAGTTTTTCATTTCTTGAACGAGATGAAGAAATGTTGTTTCGTTTTTGTTTTTCTTAATTAGCCTCTTGGTTTGTGATTTGTCTAGTTTATTAGTTTTGGCTTTTTTAGAGTTTGGACAATAGTTTCTTAACATAAGTGTTGCTGTTAATTAGTTTACTTAGTTTTATTTTATAAGGTTATACACTCTTTATATTTTGCTTATATTTATAATCTAAATTAGCAATTCCATGAAAGTTGTCGTTTTATTGCTAGATATTTTAAAATAGAAAAAAATTGAAATATAATAAATCGAATTTTAGGTAGGGTTTTTATGATCGACACGATTCATATTGACAGATTAAAAAAAAAAAGGGCTTGAGCATACAGGCTCAAACAAGCATGCCAAAAAAGAAATATATTACTCTACTGTTTATTATCACATGATCCCAAGGATACTGGAAAAGGAACTAGTTATAAAATACATTAAAGAAGAAATTTTTTTTATTAAGTAAATTTTCTCCATTTTTACATTATACCTGCTCTTTCCACTAATTTCTAATGGTCAGTATTAATGTATAATACCTTAATACAAGATCTCTAACAAATTGCACTGCGTACTCATCAATAGTTACCAATTAACAACGTTATTTATTTTGAACTCCCTACAATGTATAAAAATTTGTCTTATTTTTTATTTAATTTTCATTGAAAATATGTCCTATTTATTCTACTTTAATTGTGTTGTTATAAAATCGAACTCAACATGGGTGATATACATATGGTGTGGCCTTTTCTGATTCTATTAATAGTACACTGATATCATTTTCCACCATCAGTCCCATTGGATGACAATGATCTTTCTCAGGAATAAAATTAAAAGAGGTCAAATGCTTGAGAGAGATTCTCACATCATTATGTGTGCTGATACCCTGAATGATATGGAACAAATTAATACATTAGACAGGGATAGGTCCTTAATATATAAACCATTTAATTATTTAGGAGATTAAAAAAACTAAATAAATTACTTAATTATAACATATATTCTGAAATACTTATTTGAATCATTAGATTACATATCATTTTATAAGTGAGACGAATTAATTTAAAGAAAAATGATAAATATATCAGTTAATTAGCTTTCTTAATCTTCATAAAACAAGTCAATATTAATTAGCTTTTATATTAAGGATCAGGGCTAGTAATATTTAAGAGGTTTAACCAAAACAAGATTTCAAAATAGCTATCGTTTCATTAATACAATTGGCTTTTGTTGTAGAGATTAATAAAGCTAAATACACTATTTAAAAGTACTTATTTATATATATAATTATATTATATATTAATTTATAAGTCATATGAATTAATTTGGATAAATATAGTGCAGCTGAAGGTAGTATACATTAACTAGTTTTCTTAATCTCTATAGATTATTATCAAAGTCATACATTAAGAATTGGGAGGATCCAGTACATATACATATTAATTTTTATGGAAAATGTTTAAAAATACCCTTTGTCTTTTGCAAAAAGAGCATCTAGCATTATAAATAATTTTGGGGTGCAAAAATGCAAACAATGATTAAAAAATAGGTATAAAATGCCACTGGCATTAACTTTAACTAACGCCATTAATTTTTTAAAATTCATTTAAACCACATATTATTTTAGAGTTAGTTTAAAGTCAGAAAATGAATTTTTTCACTATCTCAAAATTTTGTTTAAACAACCTCTATGGCTTAATTTTTTGAGATTCAAGGAATTAAAATTATTTTGCAAAATTAATGTTTTAGTATAAGAAAGGCCGCATTTTGTTTTACGGTTAGTTTATAGTCAAAAAAATAAAAAATTTTCACTTTATCAAAATTGCTTGGAAACAACCTCTATAACTCAATTTTTTATGAAGATTTCAGAAATCATGATTATTTTTAGAAACTAATCTATTTGGGGCAAAAAAAAAAAAAGCCACATATTGTTTTAGGGCTAGTTTAAAGTCAGAAGAATAAATTTTTTTATTGTATCATAATTGTTTGGAAACAATCTCCATGGCTCAATTGTTCATGAGAAGTCCAAAAATTAAGATTATTGTTTAAAATTCATTCATTTGGAGCAAAAAAAATGTCACATCTTGTTTAAGGATTAGTTTAGGGTCAGAAAATGAAAATTTTTCTGTCTCAGAATTTTATGTAAACAACTTCTAAGGTTATGAAAAGTCCAGAAATCAAATTATTTTTCAAAATTTATTCGTTTGATGTAAAAAAAAACTACACAAAAATAAAAAAAACTAAGCATTTCAAATCCATGACTTAGCATCGTTAGTCAAAATTAAGGTCTATGACATCTTAGACCTATTTTTGAATCAGTGTGTATTTTTACCCCCAAAAATTGTTGATAGTGCTCTATACTTTTTTTTGCAAGAGATAAAGGAGATTTTCAAAATTTTTACTCTAATTTTTAATTTTCCAATTTCATCCTATTAATTATCTACCGAACAAGACGTTATCATTTTAGACTTGGGATCTTATATAACCAGCTAGTGAATGACCATGGACCTCACGAGATGTCATCTGTTCTGTTGTGTTTCTGTGAAAGTGAAACCCTTTTTCTTCTTCGAGATAACGCACCGTTTAATCCAACTTCGAGATTCCAATCCAAGACAGATCTAGAGAGAGACAGGATTTTTTCGTTCTTTTTTTATGGAATCAAATCAAATTCTATTGGGCGGAAGAGACACAGAAGTCGACAAGTGTCCTAACAGCTGTACAATAGAGAACACATGCAAAACACAATCACTTGACACGTATCTTCCACCACCACCTCTATATATCATCGGTTCAACCCAATCCTCTCTTCACACTTCTACTCAATCACTATATAGATCCTCTCGTGAAGCAACATCAACAACCTGCTGGTACGTGTGTGTCTATATATATATATATATATATATTCAATCAGTTCGTTCAGATTCTGTGTTGCTCATCATCATCATCAAAGTTGCAATATTTTGGTGAAGTAGTAGGTTTGAAGCTTGAAGGTTGAAGGAAGAAGAAAGAATGGCTGCAGTGGGGAGGAACATAGCAGCTCCATTACTGTTCCTGAACTTGATCATGTACTTTATTGTGCTTGGCTTCTCCAGTTGGTGCCTCAACAGGTTCATCAATGGCCAAACCTACCACCCCAGTAATTAACTCCTCTCTCTCTCTCTCTCTCTGTGGATCAATTAACTTTAAATGTTCTGGTACATGTTTGTGTATATATATGATAAGAATTTAATGATTTTTTGTTTTAGGTTTTGGAGGGAATGGGGCGACGATGTTCTTCTTGACGTTCGCGTTGCTGGCGTCAGTGTTGGGGATAGTGTCGAAGTTCATAGGAGGGAACCATCTGAGGACTTGGAGGAATGATAGCTTGGCAGGAGCTGGAGCTACTTCCATCATCGCTTGGGCTATCACTGCCTTAGCCTTCGGGTAAATCTAATTCCAAAACGCATGATATAACATATACAGTGGATTTCTTTACGAAAAGATTCGAAGAATCTAAATAAATTATTTATAAATTGAACATCTAAAGAAAGTTAAGTTCTCATGAATTTGAACAGTGAGGATTAATTAGTAAACAACGCATTATATCATTTAGTTCTCATGAATTTTCTCTCCATCTTCTTCTATGAGATGGTTCTACTGCTTCCTGTTGCACTACAAATTAAATTAGATCTTATATTAAAGATGTATATCTAACTGCTATCCAAAGTAGGCTTTATACAGATTTCTTTTCATATACAAGCACTACCTCCGGTTGAAATAAAATGAGGAAAATAGATATGTAGAAATTGATTCAGTCAAAATGAAGAAGTTGTCTTTATATTAAGATTTGTATTTGAGTATGGTTTTTAAAAAGTGTGTGTGTGTGTGTGTGTGTGTGTGTGAAACTTTCAGGTTGGCGTGTAAGCAGATAAACATAGGAGGGCATAGAGGATGGAGGCTGAGGGTAGTGGAGGCTTTCATTATAATCCTCACATTCACACAGCTTCTCTACTCCATCCTTATCCACGCCGGTCTCTACAGCAGCAAGTACGGCCCCGGCTACCGTGACACCGACAACTACGGCGTTGGCGGCGTGGACCACATGCATAAGGGTGCCAATGTTCCTGTTTCTGGGACTCGTGTCTGATATACGTTCTTTTTGTTGTGTTCCCTTTTTGTAACATGTTAACTTAGATATGAAATATCATCAGTTTCTTCTTCTTCCAGTTAATTTGTTTCTGTTGGTGGGACTGTTTGTGTCTTCTATCAGTTTATTTATGTTTTTGGTTTTTCTTTTTTCAGCTTTTGAGTTTCGGTTTGGGGTTGTTGTTGGAATGATATGCCTTTGAAGGGTTTCTATTGTGTCACTTTGTAGCGAAAGGCATCCAATCTTGTATATGTAATGGAAACAATTGGTTTGTATTTTGTCTCCCCTTCTTTCAGAACCATTTGACTTATCGTCAAAAGAGATATGCTCCCCTGACTTTA
>QFDD01004309.1:0-10371 GCA_006871305.1 Vachellia collinsii | reverse complement strand
CCACCGTTATAAACTTGAAAGAGCCTGTGTATGAATTACATTGAATATGTGGCTGTAATGGTTTTCCAAGTACCTGGTTAAACTTGGATGATATAGTGAATTGTAAATCTCAGAGGAGTCTGAGGATTGGACGTAGGTCAGAGAGGACCGAACCAGGATAAATCTCTGTGTGCTCATCTTTCTGTCATCTTCTTCAATTTCTAATGATTCCATTCTTACTCTATCCAATATCATTATCTATGTTTTATCAACTTATGATTTGGATAGTTTGATTAATCAAGGTTTGAATAGAAAATTTTTGAAACACCCAATTCACCCCCCCCCCTCTTGGGTGTCGGCCATTCTAACAAAATGCAATGCATAGTCAAAGTAACCGAGAAAGGACATAAATGCATGCAAAATGAGGGTGAAAGTGTTACAAAAAACCATAAAATACTCAAGAAAAACATGTAAATATTGGGTTCTATTAAAATATTAAGAAGTATTGTCAGTACTTGAGTTGTAAATATCATACTCGAATATTTGTAAAGCATTTTAGTACTAATACTTCCAATGATTCTCGAGTGAGCCCAAAAGTGTTATCAATAATCGAGTACTTGTCATAGTACTTGAATTTTTATATGCTTTTCTCTACTGGTTACTTTCATTCACTTTTTACACTCGAGTTCTATTTAGCCATACTCAAGTGTTGTGAGTTCTTGAAGCATTAAGATGAACACTTTCAGTGATTCTCGAGTATTCTTGAAAGTATTATGTTTGAAAGGAAGTTTTCTATCTCAATACTCAAGTATTGTCATATAATGACAATACTCGAGTGTTGTCAACACTCTTATTAATACTCGAATTCGTGTGAAAGTGTTTGAGTTCAAAAATTACTTTAGAACAACAATACTCGAGTATTAAGATATAATACTCAATTATTACCAACACTTCCATGAATACTCAAGTGTGCTTGCAAGTGTTGAGTTTTGAAAACTAATTTTGTTGAACGATACTTGAGTATTGAGAGTCACTACTTGAGTATTGTCAATACTTCCACCAATACTTGAGCATGAAAGATTGGCCTCGAGAAACATAATAAACCTTTTTCAAATATTTGGATATTGATTCATAGTTCCTGTAAAAACATATTTGTTATCATTAAAACACTATATCAAAAATTCTAAGACAATTAAAAATTTTCATTCTTGTAGCCCTAGACTGTCCTAAAAAAAGGTTCGGCCTTTTTGGTGTGGACAGGTGAATTTGTTAAAACTGGCCAAATTTCTGGAATCCTCATGCAAAACTAAGTAAGATAGTTAAAAAGGTTGAGTGAAGGAGGCTGTTTGCACACAACTTTGAGACAATTAAAATTTTTCATTCTTTTGGCTCCACTGCAGGTCTAAAACAAAGGTGCACCTATTTTGCCCAGATAGATGGATTTTAAAAAGGTGATGACATTTCTGGAATACTCACACAGAACTAAGGAAGGGAAGTTATTTCCACCCAATTCTGAGATAGTGAAAAATTTTCATTCTTCTGCCCCAAGAACAACCCTAAGAGATGCAGCCTTTTTTGCCTGAATGGATGAATTTTCAAATACTGACCACATTTCTGCAATCCTCATGAAAAACTGAGCTAGTAAGCTATTTTCACTATTGAAAAATTTTCATCCTTTTGGCCTTATAAAAGCCCTAGAAAAGGTCAAGCCTTTTAGGCACGGACAAATGAATTTTCAAACACTAACAACATTGCCTGAATCCTCATGAAAAACTGAGCCAGTGAGGATGTTTCTACGCAATTATGGATAGTGAAAATTTTTATTCTTCTACCCAAAAAAATGGCCCAAAAAATGGTGCTTCCTTTTTGGCTTGAACATATGAATTTTTCAAAATCTAATAACATTTCTGAAATCCTCATGTAAAACTAGGAAAGGGAGGCTACTTCAACGCAATTATGAGATAGTAAAAAATTTTAATTCTTCTAACCCAAAAAAGGCCATAAAACAAAGGTATAGCCTTTTAGGCTTAGATGGATGAATTTTAAAAAACAGACCAAATTTCTAGAATCTTCATGCAAAACTAAGTAAGGGAGGTTTGTCCACGCAATTCTGAGGTGGTTAAAACTTTTCATTTTGTGGCCCCAAAAAACACCCTAAAACAATGGTGCATCCTTTTCTGGAATCCTCATGTAAACCTAGGAAAGGTGCATCCTTTTCATTATGAGATAATAAAAAATTTTCATTCTTCTGCCCCTCAAATGGCCCTTAAACAAAGGTGCATCCTTTTTGTCATGGACAGATGAATTTAAAAAATTGACCAAATTTTTGGAAATCTCATGCAAACTTGAGCGAGGGAGGCTATTTCAACGCAACTTTAAGACAGTTAAAAATTTCCATTCTATTGGCCTCATAATAGTCCTAAAACAAAGGTATGGCCCTTTTGGCCCCCACGGATAAATTTTCAAAAACTAACCACATTTTTGGAGTCCTCATGAAAAATTGAAGAAGGAAGGCTATTTTCTCCTAATTATGAGACAATGAAAAGTTTTCTTTCTTCTGCCCCCAGTACAGCCCCAAAACAATGGTGCATCTTTTTTGGCACAGAAGGATGGAGTTTTAGAAAATGAAATTTTTTTTAAATCCTCATGAAAAACTAAGCGAGAGAGGCTATTTCCATGCAACTCTGAGACAGAAAAATTTTCATTCTTCTACCCCTTGAACAACCTAAAAACAAAGGTGCTTCATTTTTTGTTCAAACGGGTGAGTTTTTAAAAACCAACCATATTTCTGGAATCCTCATGCAAAACTGAGGCATTTAGGATGTTTCCACGTAATACTAAGATAGGGAAAAAATTTTGTTCTTTTGCCCCCAGAACGGCCCTAAAACAAAGGTGTGGCCTTTTAGGCCCGGACGGATGAATTTTAAAAAACTAACAATATTTCTTGAATCCTCATGCTAACCTGAGCCAAGGAGGCTGTTTCCACATAACTTTAAGAGAGTTAAAAATATTCATTCTTCTGACTCGACAACAGCCCTAAAATAAAAGGTGTGGTCTTTTAGGCCTGGACAGTTTCTCAAAAACAGACCCAATTTTTGGAATCCTCAAGCAAAACTAAGTGAGGGAGGCTATTATGGTATGAAGAAACTCTGTTCATTTGGTCAATTTTCCATTTTTTCTTCTAATTTTAGACAATTATAACTTTTTTGCATATAACTCCAAATTTAGCAAAATTTGGCTTTTTTTTTAAATCCTATAATGTGAACGATTTTTATAACAAATTTTGTGTCGTTTGGGATCCATTTGCTTACTCTTACTGTTGCCTCAAATTTTTCAGATACTTCCATGATTTTTCTCTCCTTAAATAGCTTTATGGAGTGTATTTAATTAATTTCTAACAAAAACCCTGCTTTAGGGATTTTCTGGGCCTTTTTCTTTTCGTTTCGAGAAACTGTTTCTGACTTTTTCTTTGAGACAATTCACTACTTTAGTGTATTTAATTAATTTCCAAAGAAAACCCTACAATTTGAGCTATTTTCCCCTATTCTGTAATCAAATATATTAGGCATCTGGATATTTTAAATAACAATATTTTACTAATTATTTATTAAATAATCAAATATTAAATAACTTTAAAAATTCCTGTAAAGGTTTTTTTTGTCATTTTAGCCTAAACCAGGCCTCAATTTCTTATCAATGACTTTTTCTCTATCTTTTGGGGTATTGTGAAATTTTCTAATATTTTGGTCAGACTTTGACCAAAATGCCCTTTGATTTCTTCAAATTTACCAAAATACCATTGATTTTCCAAAATGACAATTTATCCCTAGAATTTCGAATTTACACTTTGGTCCCTATTTCAAAATGTAACTTCGGTCCTTTACTTTTCAAAATGACACTTTATTCCCTTACTTTTTTCAAATGACCTTTTTGCCCTTACTTTTTCTGTGTTTGACAGATTGGCATTTTCACTTTTTCTTTCCTTTTCTTTCATCCTCCGAATCCTTAATTAGTCTATAGCCACTCATTTAGCCTTTTATCCAACTATGAAAACCTGGATATTACAGACCACATTCTTGGAATCCTGATGAGAAACTGAGCATGGGAGGCTGTTTCCATGCAATTCAAAGATAGTGAAAAATTTTCATTATTTAGGTCCCGAACAGGCCTAAATCAAAGGTGCATTTTTTTTTGCTCAGATGAATAAATTTAAAAAGCTAACCACATTTCTAGAATCCACATGGAAAACTGAGCAAGGCAGATCGTTTCCACCCAATTTTTAGGCTGAAAAAGTTTCATTCTTCTTGCCCTAAAACAATCCTAAAGAAAAGGAGCCACCTGTTTGGCCCGAATGGATGAATTTTCAAAACCTAACCACATTTCTGGAGTTCTCATGAAAAGTTGAGCAAGGGGGGCATTCCCCCCAATTCAGAAACAATGAAAAATTTTTATTCTTCTGGCCCTAGAACAATCGTAAAACAAAGGTGCGACCTTTTTGGCATTGATATGATCCATTTTGACACATCAAATTCAAATGAGCCATTACAAATTTATAGTGGACCAATCACAAGAGCAAGAGCCAAGAGAATCAAGGAAGCATTGAATGTGCTTGTGGAAGAGATTTTAATAAAGCAAATGGCATTTAGATCAACAAATGAGAATGAAGACTCTAATGACGTCATTAATTTCATTTGGGGTGAAAATGGACCAACAAATCAAATTTTGGGTTGGAGACTCCAAGTTAAGGGCTTGGACCAAGTGCTATATATGGAAGGACTAATTTGGGCCTAAATAATCACATTTTAGGCCACAAATGCTTTTTCCCTTTGTTTATCTTAATCAAGTGAAAATTTGAATTTTAAATTATTTAGTAGATATTCTTTTAAATATCCTTGTTCCTAGATTTTAGGATAGATATTGTAACACCTCTCTTAGCTTCACTTTAATACTCATTAGAGATCTTAACTAGATCACTTGAGGTCATTACATGGGCTAGAATTAGTTATCTTCGTAAATTTTAGAACACCCATTCAAGTTACTATTATTTGGTAACTTAACATTTTGGCTCAATTTTGAAAATTCACAACTAATTCTAGAAAATTTAAAACCAAGTGATCAAATTCTCTAATTGAAGTTTTCTCATTTTCTTATAAGGTAAAAATGCCTCTTAGACCAAATTATTGCTCATTTAAAATTAATTTGAGTCATAAAAATCATTGTTCATTTGGTCCTGAAAACTTAACTTCGTCGCGGCCAACTTAGCTGAGCACATGGCCAAGCCTCTTGAGTGTACTTCACCATGGCGAACTTCTCCAAAACTGCGAGAAGTTGCTCTCCAACTAACTTCACCACGCTGAACTTTTACTCTTTAGAAAGCTTGTAACTAGACTTACTTGCATGCAAAATCTCATGGCAATTGGATTTCATTTGCTCCGTTTATCCTATTTTGTCATATTTAAGGGCTTTGGATTCTTTCTAACCAAAACTGCATGCTCATTTCAATTCCTTCATGCATTTCGCATCACAACATACCCATTCATACCACATAGCACATAAATGACTTTGTGTAGGAGTTTAGTTTACATTTATCCAAAATTAATAGCTATGCACACATACATCAAAAGCCATATGCCACACATCATGTGCAAAATATTCGTCTTCATGAAAGCCATCTTCACATACTCTTGAATTTCCTTTCCTTTGCTCTTGGAGCTTGTGCCTATGGTTAGTCATTAGAAAGAATGATATTTCATGGAAATCCCAATAGCAAATATTTCTAACAAACACATCAACATGCATGAATAATTAAATATAAACTAGTATGCCTTGACATGACTAACAATACCTTAGTCCTATCATATTTGCACAAGGCTGAGGCAATCATTGCATAGCTACAGCCATGCACACTTACAAGCAAGGATTTACATGTCATGTGGCTACAACCACACATCAAACATGGCAAATAACATATAGAACAATCAAATTCAATGTGGATGTAAAGGTTAGAAATTGTGCTACCTTAAAGCCCTAACTTTCTCAATGAACTTAAGGTGGCTTCCACTTGCACTTTGACCTTCTTCTTGGCAACTTAACACTCCTACACATGTCATGATGTACTCAACATTAATAAGTTGATATTTCTTAGTGCATTGTAACACTTTGCACTCTCAACCTCAACCCTAACTTCTAACTGGGCTTTTTGTGTTTTCAATGCTTCCAAAATTGTACTTTCACTTCCACCCTACACAATTTTGCATTCTAAACTCAATGGAAGCATTAAAACACACAAAATCATACTCTTTTCAGCTACATGCATAATTCCACTTCTACACCACTTCCCACCATTTACTAACATCAAAACATGCATCAACATGCCTTCTCAATTTTGTTCTAGCAGCAAGAACAAGGGTTTCCTGCCAAAAATTCATCCCAAGCTCAAATGAACTCAAACTTGATGGCAACATGCAATAAAGCATGCATAGAGTTGGTTTTTGACACATATTACTTAAGATTCTTGCTTTCTCTTTCAAACTTCATCATCAAAACATTTCACTCACCATTTATCAAGAAATATAAACCGATTAAATGGAAGAGTAGAAGTCATAGATGATTTTTACAGGAAGGAATCAAGCTTAAATATCATCTTACCTTTGATTTTTCTTGAATTCTTTTCTCACTCTTCCCTTTGGCCTCCACGGTTTCCCTCTTCCTTTCCTCTTCTGGTTTGCACTAAAATGAGAGCAAAAATGGACTTAGAGGACTTATAAAATGTGACCATAAGAATTAAAATGAGTTGTGGGGCCCACTTTTGCTACCAGGGCAATTTTACATAGATAAAATCCCCTGCCTAGCTAAATATTTGCTCTTTTCTCTTCATCTTTAATAAAAAGATGACAAGTGGCTTACTCTAGTCCCCACAATTCCACTTTTCCTAAATTACCCTTACATTATATGGTTTTTCGGCTACCGAAAATGTTTTTCGGGAATTTTCTGATCATTAAGGCCATGCAAGACCCTCAAAAATTCCCATAATTCATAAGCTCATTGGGGTATTTTTATTTTCTTCAAACTCATTCAGGAAATGCCTTTAATTAATTTCCTTTTGAAAACCCTAATCTAACGATTTTTGGTCTTTCAAACTGCCGTTTCAACAAACTGTTTCTAACTTTTTGCTAGAAATAATTTTATAAATTAAGTCACTCAAAAAAAATATTTTTAGCCGCTTTAACATTGCATTTCTGAGGCCACCAGATAATTTAAATACTAATATTTGGCTAAAAATTCATTAAATAGCCAAAATATTAATTACTGTAACAATTTCCCACGAAGGGTATTTTTGTCCATTTATCCTTAACAGAGTCTCAATTATTGATCAATGAATTTTTCTCTACCTTCTAGTGCTTGGTGTCATTTTCTAGTATTTTGGCCAAAATTACCAAAATACCCTTACTTTTCTTAAAATGACCATTTTGCCCTTACATATTAAATGCTTACAAAATGGAACCTTTGAAATCTCTTATATCTCTATTCGCTCTCTGGACCTTTAATTACTATGTAGCCCTTTGTTTACCTTATCCTTGGTTATAGGAAAATGAGGATATTACAGATATTAGTTTTAAATTTCAATTTTATCCTCTTAGATTATAGATTACATTTCATCTTTTTAGGATTTAATTTTAGAATATAATCTTTATAAATACATTGTACTCCTCATTCTTGAAATCATATTATCAAATTTTGAGTTTTGAGATTAAATATTTGCATTTTGCTAATTCTTGCTTGAGAGAATTCTCCTTAGGGTTCTTTATTGAACTAACAGACTTATCAAGTTTTGATCAACCTTGAGGTGTCTTCCAACACTAAGGGTCCTCTTCTTTCATGTTCAAGGGTTTAACCTTTGTTTAGCGTTCTTGGGGTATGTATATTCTAATTAGTTGTGGGTTCTTGGGATCTTCCCCCTCATGGGTTCGCACCATCTTGGTATCAGAGCTTCGATTCTAAACTCAGGTTTTTATCTCTATGTTCATTTAGTTTTATTTTCATTCATTTGTTTTTCTTTTCTTTTGTTTGGTCATTTTTGTTTGTCTTCAAAATTTCGATAGCTGTTTATCCACTTTTTCTTCATGTCTTTCAACAAGTAATAGGTCATTTTCATAGTTTAGAGTCTCATCTTTCTTGTCTTTTGGAATCATTTCAATTCAAGATCTTTAGGACAAGTTTCATCCGTTTCACATTGAGCGTGTTTTTGTAGAATTTCTGGAATCAATTTGTTTATTCTCAATCTTTGTGGCATTCTTGATTTTCTTGAACAATCTTTGGGTCATTCTTGATTTTCTTAAACAATCTTTGTGTCATTGTTGATTTTTTGAAATTCTTAGTTCTTTAAAGATCCTCAAGAGAAATTTAAAGATTGAAAAAAAGGTACAATATGTATGGTGAAAAAGAACTTCTAAAGGATCTCGAAATATTACTAAAAGAACTCCAAAGGATAACTGCTGATGCAAATCAATGGATGTCTAGCCATAAATCCAAGTCAAAATGAAACTTTTATAGAACGTTGATAGAGTTGAAACAAGGCTCCATGAGTATTGATGTTTATTTTCAAGAGATGGAGTTAGCTAAGATAAGAGCTTGTGTAAAGGAAACTCCAAAGGCCGCTAAGTATTATTTTTTGCGTGGGCTTAATCATGAACTAGCCAAATTTACAAAGCTGTGGAGCTTAATGGATATCAAAGATTTGGTTCCTCTAGTTGCTAAGCATGAGAGGAAAATCAAGCAAGAGGAAGTTTCAAAAGATAGATCAAATCCAAAGGAGATTGAAACAGTGATTGTTGTTGCCTCTATTACAGAGACAATGAAGGAGGAGGAAGAACTGAATATAGAAAATCATAAGGAAAAATGTATAGAAGAAGACCTCGCTATTCAAAGTACCGATCTTGTGGTTGAAGAAGAGTTGAATGTTAAAAATCATGCAAAAAAATGTATAGAAGAAGAAATCCTTATTCCAAGTACTGATAATGTGGTTGAAGAAGATCCCCTCAATCATAAAAAGAAAAGTGAAAACATGAGTGGGAGTGAGTTTTGTAAGACTGTTATAGAGAGAAAAGCTGTGTTTGAAGGAGAAAAAAGAGATTGAGAGTATAGAGTGTTCTCAAAATAAAGAGAGTAAAAATAAGAGCTTTGAATCAAGTAAAAAGAAATATGAGAAAAGTGATATTCAGAATTATTACAAGGATAATTCATTGGCTAATAGTGATCTTAATCATTCCTTTTATTCTAATTCTAGTTTGTTGCAAGTATTCTTAGACATGTTTCCTAATAAGCCATCTGATGGATTTTTATCCTCAATAAGCATTGGGCTCATATTTTCTTCTCGTGTTGAAGTTCTGAGGACGAATCTCTTTGGGGAGAGAGGGAATGATGTGATCAAGCTTGACACATCAAATTCAAATGAGCTATTACAAATTTCAAGTGGACCAATCACAAGAGCAAGAGGCAAGAGAATCCAGGAAGCATTGATTGGCTTGTGCAAAAGGTTTTAATAAAGTAAATGGCATTTGGATCAACAAATAAGAATGAAGACTCTAAGGACATCATTAATTTGATTTGAGCTAAAAATGGACTAGTAGATCATATTTTGGGCTTGGAGGCTCAGAATTAAGGGCTTGGATCAAGTGCTATACATAAGAAGACTCATTTGGGCCTAAATAATCACATTTTGGGCCTAAAATGCTTATGATCTTTTGTTCATCTAAATTAGGTGAAAATTTGAATTTTAAATTAGTTAGAAGATATTCTTTTAAATATCCTTGTTCATAAATTTAGAATAGATATCAGTTTTAAATTTGAATTTTATCTTTTTAGAGTCTAAATTGCATTTCATCTTTTTAGGATAGAATTTCAGAATGTAATATTTGCAAATACATTGTACCTTTGAATGATCTACTTGAACCATTGAACAAAAGTGTGGCATTTTTGGCCCGAATGGATGACTTTTCAAAAACAGACCACATTTATGGAATCCTCAATAAAACTGAGCAATGAAGGCCTTTTCCACACAATTCTGACTCAACGAAAAATTTTCATTCGTCTGGCCCCTGAATAGTCCAAAAACAAAGGTGTAGTCGTTTTGGCTCGAACGAATGAATTTTCTTAAACTGACCACATTTCTAAAAAAAAATTGAGCACGGGAGGCTATTTCCACATAATTTTGAGGCAGAAAAAATTTCACTCTTCTAACCCCAAAACAATAGTAAAGCAAAGGTATGACCTTTATGGCTCGATCAGATGAATTTTCAAAAATTGACCACGTTTTTGAAATCCTCATGAAAAACTAAGCAAAGGAGGTTGTTTCCACACAATTCTAAACCAGCAAAAAATTTTGATTCTTCT
>QFDD01004308.1:0-13475 GCA_006871305.1 Vachellia collinsii | reverse complement strand
TCGTATAGTATATTTTCATAAAGTTTATACAATAAAATATTTCGTACATACATTTTGAATCTTTTTAACTGATAAAATAACTTTTATTAATCAATTTTTTTAAGTTCAATAAATTGCTTGTTATGGTCTACGTTTTGTACTTTAAATTTACATTAGATTTTTCGTACTATAAAGATTTAAGTAAAAAATAGGGTTGTAATTTTGAATTTCAAGTTATTAAAAAGTCATCCAACTATTCATAGGCTGTTTGTTTTCATGAGTTGCATTGTCGTGTAGTATATTTTGATAACTTTTATACAATAAAATATTTGGTACATACAGTTTGAATCTTTTGAACTAATAAAATAACTTTAATTAACCAATTTTTTTAAGTTCAATAAATTGCATGCCATAGTCTACATATTGTATTTTAAATTCACATTAAATTTACAATAGTGCAATGATTTAACTAAAAAATAGGGTAGTAATTTCGTATTTCATGTTATTAAAAAAACGTGCTACTATTCGTAGGTTCTTTATTTTCATGAGTTGTATTGTCGTATAGTATATTTTCATAACTTTCATACAACAAAATATTTGGTACATACATTTTGAATTTTTTTAACTAATAAAATAACTTCCTATAATCAATTTTTTTAAGTTCAATAAATTGCTTGCTATAGTCTAGGTCTTTTATGTTAAATTTACAATAGTGTAATGATTGAAATAAAAAATAGGGTAGTAATTTTGTATTTCATGCTATTAAAAAGACGTGGTACTATTCTGCCATTGATTGCTTTTGAGACTGTATTTCATGCTATAATCTTTTAACTAATAAAATAACTTTCGTTAATCAATTTTTTTAAGTTCAATAAGTTGCCTGCTATAGTCTGCATTTTGTATTTTAAATTTACATTAAATTTACAATAGTGGAATGATTTAACTTTTTAACTAATTAATGAAAATAATTGGTACATAACTTTCATCACTTTCATGAAAATAACTTTTTAATTTTGATTACTAACCTTATTTTTAGTTAAATCATTACACTATTGTAAATTTAATGTAAGTTTAAAATACAAAACGTAGACTATAGCAAGCAATTTATTGAACTTTAAAAAATTGAAGAATGAAAGTTTTTTTATTCATTAAAAATATTCAAAATGTATATACCAAATATTGTATTGATTAAAAGTTATGAAAATTGTTGAGATAATGTTTTGATGTTGACAATTATGTTTTTGAACTTATGATAAAATTCGTTGTTTTCACAAAACTTTAAGTAACCTTCGAGTTTTAGTGAAAGTGTTGGGAAAACTCAAGTTATATGGTTCAATACTCGAGTTACATTGTGTAAAAATGCTTTCAAAACTCAACACTCTCAAAAGAACTCAAGTTTTAGTGGAAGTGTTGTCAAAACTCGAGTTCTAAAAGTCAAAACTTGAGTATCGGGTTTTGAAACAACTTTCAAAAATCCAAAACTCTCAGTAGAACTCAAGTTTTAACAAAAGTATTTGTCACAACTTGAGTTATATGTGACAAAACTCGAGTTTTGAGTGCTAAAACTGTTTTAGAAAACCAAAACTTTCAAGAGAACTCAAGTTTTAATGAAGTGTTGATGAAACTTGAGTTATGCATAGCAGAACTCAAGTATCGGGGTTTGAAAATTCTTTGAACCATGAAACCTCTTTTCAATACTTAAAGTTTTAACAAAAGTTTTGATGGAACTCGAGTTATGGGAAACAGAATTCGAGTTTCGATGAGTGAGGCTCAAAAATTCTTTCACAACTTGAAGTTTCAACAAAAGTTTTGAGACAACTCGAGTTTTAGGAGACATAACTCGAGTTTCGAAGGTTGAAAAACTCTTGAACTACAAAAACTCTTTCAAAACTTGAGGTTTCAATAAAAGTTTTGATACAACTCGAGTTTTAAGAGATAGAATCGAGTTTCGAGGTGCAAACTTCTTTTAAACTCAAAACTTCTAATGAAACTTGAGTTACACTTAAAGTTATGATTTGAAATTCTTATAACTTGAAGTTTTAGAGTATGAAACTCGAGTATCGAAGGACTTAAAATGTTTTAACTTACTGTAACCTCAGTAAACCCGAGTTTTAAGTTCTATAACTCAAGTTTTGTCAAAACTCTTATTAGAACTCGATGAAAGTTGAAAGTATTGTGACAAATGAACTTCCAATCAATCGAGTTTCTCCATAATAACTCGAGTTATGAGAAAAATTTCAAGAATTATTTACAAAATTCGAGTTACAACAAGAGTGTTCTGATTTCTTCTTTCTTCAAACAGTCGAGTTTTGTTGTCTATAACTTGAGTTTGCTTTTACTGACAGTGATTTAGCGTGTCAGAAGCTTTTCGTTATTCTCAAATCTTTCCTTCTTCATGCTACATTTATTTGAATCTCATTTGCCCTCATAAATGCTCATTTATTTTAATGATTAACAGAGTATGGAATGTTTGATTACTTCACTGGAGAAAGATTCAACGGACAAAAATGCATTTATTGTGGGAAGGTGAACGACGAGGATGAGTGTAACGGAAACTTAAATGTTTCTAATGGATAATTAATGCTTCTCAACTATAAAAGAAGAAGCATTCAAGTTTTAGAAGACAGAGAACGCAACTACTAGAAATCAAATTTATTACTCTTCATCTACCTCCTTTGTTTTCATTCTCTCAGATATAAGTGCTTCAATGTTCGTATTTAAATTCTCAAAAAGGAGAATACACTTATACATTTATTGATTTTGTGAGAGTAACTCAAGATTGGAGAATCTTGAGTGGGAAAAGACACGAGCAAAAGTGTCAGTGGGTTGAATTTAGTTAGGAAGGGGGAGAGTATTCCTTGTGTGCTGTTATAATATTTTGTGATTAGTGGATTTGAAAAGCTCAGAGGGTTTTGAGGAATGGATGTAGGTCAAGTGGACCAAATTAGGATAAATCTCTTTGTTCACTTCTTTCATACTCTGTTTTAAGATTCAAAGGATTGCGAAAAATTTTAATAGACCAATTCACCCCCCTCTTGGTCAAATCCTATCCTAATAAAAATATACTATATGAAAATGCAACTCATGAAAATAAAGAGCCTATGAATAGTTTCTTGTCTTTTGAATAACATGAAATTCGAAATTACTACCCTATTTTTTAGTTAAATCATTATACTATTGTAAATTTAATGTAACTTTAAAATACAAAATGTAGACTATAGTAAGAAATTTATTGAACTTAAACAAAATTGATTAACGAAAGTTTTTTTATTAGTTAAAAAGTTTCAAAATGTTTATTTTATTGAATAAAAGTTATGAAAATAAACCATACGACAATGCAACTCATGAAAATAAAAAGCCTATGAATGGTTTCATGTCTTTTGAATAGCATAAAATTCAAAATTACTACCCTATTTTTAGCTAAATCATTACACAATTGTAAATTTAATGTAAATTTAAAATACAAAACGTAGATGATTTATTGAACTTAAACAAAATTGATTAGCGAAAGTTAGTTTATTAGTTCAAAAGTTTCAAAATAATTGAATTTAATATTTTACTGAATAAAAGTTATGAAAATATACTATACGACAAAGCAACTCATAAAAATAAAGAGCCTATGAATGGTTTCATGTCTTTTGAATAGCATGAATTTACTACCCTATTTTTTAGTTAAATCATTACACTATTGTAAACTTAAAGTATATTTAAAATACACAACGTAGACTACAGCAAGCATTTTATTGAACTTAACAAAAATTTATGAAGGAAAGTTACTTTATTAGTTAAAAAGATTCAAAAAGTTTGTACAAATCTTTTATTGTATAAAAGTTATGAAAATATATTGTACGACAATTTAACTCATGAAAATAAAGAGCCTATGAATAGAGTCATGCCTTTATAATAGATTGCAATTCGAAATTATTATCCTATTTTATAGTTAAATCATTACACTATTGTTAATTCATTGTAAATTGAAAACACAAAACGTAGACTAGAGGAAGCAATTTAGAGAACTTAAAAAAATTGATTAAGGAAAGTTATTTTATTAGTTAAAAATATTCAAAATGTATGTACCAATTGTTTTATTGTATAAAATTTAAGAAAATATACTATACGATAATGCAACTCATGAAAATAAAGAGCCTATGAATTGTTTCACGTCTTTTTAATAGCTTGAAATTCCAAATTACTACCCCTATTTTAGTTAAATCAATACACTATTGTAAATTTAATGTAAATTTAAAATACAAAATGGAGACTATAGCATGCAATTTGTTGAACTTAAAAAAATTGATTAACAAAAGTTATTTTATTAATTAAAAAGATTCAAAATGTATGAACCTAATTTTTTTTAATGTATAAAACTTATGAAAATATACTATACGGCAATGCAACTCATGAAAATGAAGAGCATATGAATAGTTTCATGTCTTTTTAAGAGCTTGCAATTCCAAATTACTACCCTTATTTTTAGTTAAATCATTACACTATTGTAAATTTAATGTAAATTTAAAATACAAAACATAGACTATAGCAAGCAATTTATTGAACTTAAAAAAATTTATTAATGAAAGTTATTTTATTTGTTAAAAAGATTCAAAATGTATGAACCAAATGATGTATTGAATAAAAGTTATGAAAATATACTATATGACAATGCAACTCATAAAAATAAAGAGCTTACGAATGGTTTCAATTCATTTTAATAGCTAGAGATTTGAAATTACTACCCTATTTTTTAGTTAAATCATAACACTATTGTAAATTTAAAATAGGAAACGTACACGATAGCAAGCAATTTATTGAACTTAAAAAAATTTATTAATAAAAGTTATTTTATTTGTCAAAAAGAATCAAAATGTATGTATCAAATACTTTATTGTATGAAAGTTGTGAAAATATACTATACAACAATGCAACTCATAAAAATATAGAGCCTATGAATGGTTTCATGCCTTTTTCATAGCTTGAAAACAAAATTACTACCCTATTTTTTAGTTAAAACATTACACTAATGTAAATTTCATGTAAATTTAAAATACAAAATATAGAGTACAGCAAGCAATTTATTGAACTTAAAAAAATGATTAATGAAAGTTTTTTTATTAGTTAAAAAGATTCAAAATGTTTGTACTAAATATTTTATTGTATAAAAGTTATGAAAATATACTATTCAACAATACAACTCATGAAAATAAAGAGCCAATGAATAGCTTCACGTCTTTTTAATAGCATGAAATACGAGATTACTACCCTATTTTTTAGTTAAATCATTAGACTATTGTAAATTTATTGTAAATTTAAAATACAAAACGTAGACTATAGCAAGCAATTTATTGAACTTAAAAAAAAATTGATTAACGAAAGTTATTTTATTAGTGAAAAAGATTCAAATTGTATGAACAAAAGTATTATTGCATAAAAGCTATGAAAATATACTGTACGATAATGCAACACATGAAAATAAAGAGCCTATGAATGGTTTCACGTCTTTTTTATAGTTTGAAATTCGAAATTACTACCCTATTTTTTAGTTGAATCATTACACTATTGTAAATTTAATGTAGATTTAAAATACATAACGTAGATTATAGCAAGCAATTTTGTTGAAATTAAAAAAAATTGATTAATGAAAGTTATTTTATTAATTAAAAAGTTTCAAAATGTATGTGCCAAATATGTTATTGTATAAAAGTGATGAAAATATACTATACGACAATGCAACTCATGAAAATAAAGAGGCTATGAAAGGTTTCACGTCTTTTTAGTAGCTTCAAATACGAAATTACAGCCCTATTTTTTCTTTAAATCATTATGCTATTGTAAATTTAAAATATAAAACGTAGACTACAGCAAGCAATTTTGTTAAACTTAAAAAATTGATTAATGAAAGTTATTTTATTAATTAAAAAGATTCAAAATGTATGTACAAAATATTTTATTGTATAAAAGTTATGAAAATATACTATACGACAATCTAACTCATGAAAATAAAGAGCCTATGAATAGTTTCACGTCTTTTTAATAGCTTGAAATTCTAAATTACTACCCAATTTTGTAGTTAAATTGTTATACTATTGTAAATTTAGTGTAAATTAAAAATACAAAACGTACGCCATAGCAAGCAATTTATTGAACTTAAAAAAAATTGATTAATGAATGTTATTTTATTAGTCAAAAAGATTCAAAATGTATCTACCATTTGTTTTATTATATAAAAGTCATGAAAATATACTATACGCTGTTAGGATGGCCATCACCCATGTGGGGGGTGAATTGGGTGTTTTAAAAATTTTCTATTCAAATCTCGATTAATCAAAATATCCAAATCATAAGTTGATAAAATTGGATAATGAAATTGTATAGAGTAAGAATGGAATCACTAGAAACTAATGGAGATGAAAGTAGGATAAGCACACATCAATTTATCCTAGTTCGATCTTCTCTGACCTATGTCCAGTCCTCAGACTCCTATGAGATTTGCAATCCACTATACCTTCCAAGTTTAACCAGATACTTGGAAAACCATTACAGCCACATATTCAATATAACATATACAAAGCCTATTTCAAGTTTGTAATCGTGGGTAATTGAGAACCCCATAAATTTTTCCAGACATTTATGAAACCCACTCAAGTTTGTGACGTAGGTACTTGAGAACCGTTAAAATCCCTCCCCCTTACCACATGTAAGGTTACACTCTCTATTTCACTCAGGTCTATCCTAAGTTACTCTCAGAAGATTGGGATGATTACATTTGGGAAATGCTTCACTCTATGAAGTGGAATATGTTAACACTGAAGCTCATGGAGAAGTATAATATCAGAGTCCTAATCTTGTAGTGTGATTTCCTTGAATCCACATTCTACGCTTTATGCTCGGTGACTCCATATACTTCGTCTCATTTCTTTGTTGGTTGCTTCCTCTTATTTATAGATGTTGTCAAAATATATCTGTTGGAGAGGAACGTCGTATTTTTCTGTTGGGTTTGGCTCTTGTGTTCTGTCTTTCAAGCTTGTGATCTGTTCTAGCAATATTTGTTTGTTGAAAGATAATGAATAGCCCTTATGAAGTTCTCTGTTGAACTAGCCGTTGGAGTTTTGACAAGAAGCAAGCATCTGTAGAATAAAATTAGTCCATTGTTGAATGCAGATGAAGTCTTTAGAGACCCATTCCCTGTTACTGAATGAAATGGTGAAACATTTATGAAAGCAGGTATGTATTATGTCAGATGAGCATGTTTAAGGAAAGTTTTCAAATAAAGTCGATGCTCTGACATTCTGAAACAAAAGTCAGATAAAGTGTATGCTCGAGTGCGTTTGAGAATACTCGAGTGTTGTTTGAAAATTATCTCGGCAAAGCTAAAGTTTATGAAGAAGTACTCAAGTGTTGAAAAAAAATACTCGAGTTTCATTTGAAAATCATTCTGTTGGAACTAATACTTTGAATCCAATACTCGAGTGTGAAAATGGTTACTCGAGTGTTTATAACACTTTTAATAATACTCGAGTTTTACTGGAAGTGTTAGAGTGGAACAGAGTTTTACTTCTAATGATACTCGGGAACTTCTGAAAGTGTTGCTCAATACTCAAGTGCAATAAACTATACTTGAGTGCAATAAAATGTTTGTACCAAATATTTTATTGTATAAAAGCTATGAAAATATACTATACGACAATGCCTCATGAAAATAAAGAGCCTTTAAGTAGTTTGACATCTTTTTAATAGCTTGAAGTTCGAAATTACTACCCTATTTTTAGTTAAATCATTACACTAGTATAAATTTAATGTAAATTTAAAATAGAAAACATAGAGTATAGCAAGGAATTTATTGAACTTAAAAAAATTTATTAATGAAAGTTATTTTATTAGTTAAAAAGATTCAAAATGTGTGTACTAATTGTTTTATTGTATAAAAGTTACGAAAATATACTATACGACAATGCAACTCATGAAAATAAAGAGCCTATGAATAGTTTCACGTCTTTTTAATAGCATAAAATACGAAATTATAGCCTTATTTTTCTAGTTAAATCATTACACTATTGTAAAATTAAAATATAAAACATAGACTATAGCAATCAATTTATTGAACAAAAAAAAAGTGATTAATGAAAGTTCTTTTATTAGTTAAAAAGATTCAAAATGTATCGACCAAACATTTTAATGTATAAAAGTTATTAAAATATACTATACGATAATGCAACTCATGAAAATAAAGAGCTTATGAATGGTTTCACATCTTCTTAATAGCTTGCAATTCCAAATTACTACACTATTTTTTAGTTAAATCATTATCCTATTGTAAATTTAATGTAAATTTAAAATATAAAAAGTAGACTATGGCAAGCAATTTTGTTGAACCTTAAAAAATTGATTAATGAAATACATTTTAAAAGTTAAAAAGATTCAACATATATGTGCCTAATATTTTATTGTATAAAAGCTATGAAAATATACTATACGACATTGCAACTCTTGAAAATAAAGTGCCTATGAATGGTTTCACGTCTTTTTAATAGCTTGAAATTCGAAATTACTATCCTATTTTTAGTTAAATGATTACACTACTGTAAATTTAAAACAAATTTAAAATACAAAACGTAGACTGTAGCAAGCAATTTATTATACCTAAAAAATTGATTAAGGAAAGTTATTTTATTAGTTAAAAAGATTCAAAATGTATGTGCCAAATAAGTTATTGTATTAAATTTATGAAAATATACTATAGGACAATGCAACTCATTAAAATAAAAAGCTTCTAAATAGTTTCACGCCTTTTTAACAGCTTGAAATTTCAAATTACTATTCTATTTTATACTTAAATCATTACAGTATTGTAAATTTAATGTAAATTTAAAATACAAAACGTAGACTATAGCAAACAATTTATTGAACTTAAAAAAATTGATAAATGAAAGATATTTTTTAGTTAAAAAGACTCAAAATGTATGTACTAATTGTTTTATTGCATAAAAGTTATGAAAATATACTATATGACAATGTAACTCTAGAAAAAAAGAGTCTATGAATGGTTTCACGTCTTTTCAATGCATGCAATTCCATGTTACTACCCTATTTTTTTGTTAAATCATTACACTATTGTAAATTTAATGTAAATTTAAAATACAAAACTAGACTATAGCAAGCAATTTACTCAACATAAAGAAAATTGATTAATGAAAGTTATTTTATTTGTTAAAAAGATTCAAAATGTATGGACAAAATATTTTATTGTATAAAAGGTATGAAAATATATTATATGACAATGCAACTCATGAAAATAAGGAGCCTATGAATGGTTTAATGTCTTTTTAATAGCTATCAATTCCAAATTACTACCCTATTTTTTAATTAAATCATTACACTATTGTAAATTTAATGTAAATTAAAAATACAAAACATTGACTATAGCAAGCAATTTACTGAACAAAAAAAGTGATTAATGAAAGTTATTTTATTATTTAAAAAGATTCAAAATGTATGGACCAAATATTTTTATTTATATAAGTTATGAAAATATACTATACGACAATGCAACTAATGAAAATAAAGAGCCTATGAATTGTTTCACGTCTTCTTAATAGCTTGCAATTCCAAATTACTATCCTATTTTTTCGTTAAATCATTATCCTATTGTAAATTTAATGTAAATTTAAAATACCAAACGTAGACTATAGCAAGCAATTTTGTTGAACTTAAAAAAATTAATTAATGAAAGTTACTTTAGAAGTTAAAAAGATTCAAAATGTATGTATCCAATATTTTATTGTATAAAAGCTATGAAAATATACTATACGACATTGCAACTCTTGAAAAAAAAGCACCTATGAATGGTTTCACGTCTTTTTAATTGCTTCAAATTCGAAATTACTACCCTATTTTTAGTTAAATCATTACACTACTGTAAATTTAATATAAATTTAAAATAGAAAACGTGCACTATAGCATGCAATTTATTGAACTTGAAAAAATTGATTAATGAAAGATATTTTATCAGTTGAAAAGATTCAAAATATTTGTACCAAACAGTTTATAGTATAAATATGAAAATATATTATACGACAATGCAACTCTTGAAAATAAAGTGCCTATGGATGGTTTCATGTCTTTTTAATAGCTTGAAATACGAAATTACTACCCTATTTTTTGTTAAATCACTACACTATCATAAATTTAATGTAAATTTAAGATAGAAAACGTATACTATAGCAAGAAATTTATTGAACTTATAAAAATTTATTAATGAAAGTTATTTTATTAGTTAAAAAGACTCAAAATGTAAGTATTAATTGTTTCATTGTGTAAAAGTCATGAAAAAATACCATACGACAATGCAACTCATGAAAATAAAGCGCCCATGAATGGTTTCACGTGTTTTTAAGAGCTTGCAATTCCAAATTACTACCCTATTTTTTCGTTAAATTGTTACACTTTTTTAAATTTAAAATACAAAATATAGACTATTGCAAGCAATTTATTGAATTGAAAAAAATTGATTAACAAAAGTTATTTTATTAGTTCAAGAGATTCAAAAGGTATGTACCAAAGATTTTATTGTATAAAACTGATGAAAATATACAATACGACAATGCAACTCATGAAAATAAAGAGCCTATGAATAGTTTCACGTATTTTTAATAGCTTGAAATACGAAATTACTACCTTATTTTTTTTAATTAAATCATTACACTATTGTAAATTTAATGTAAATTTAAAATACAAAACGTAGATTATAGCAAGCAATTTATTAAACTTAAAAAAATTGATTAATGAAAGATATTTTATTAGTTGAAAGAATTCAAAATGTATGTTCCAAATGGTTTATAGTATAAATGTTATGAAAATATACTATACGCAATGTAACTCATGAAAATAAAGTGCCTATGAATGGTTTCATGTCTTTTTAATTGCTTGAAATTCGAAATTACTACCCTATTTTTAGTTAAATCATTACACTATTGTAAATTTAAAATAGAAAACGTAGACTATAACAAGCAATTTATTGAACTTAAAAAAATTTATTAATGAAAGTTATTTTATTAGTTAAAAAGATTCAAAATGTATGTACTAATTGTTTTATTATATAAAAGTCATGAAAAAAATACAATACGACAATGCAACTCATGAAAATAAAGTGCCTATGAATGGTTTCACGTCTTTTTAATAGCTTGCAATTCCAAATTACTACACTATTTTTTTGTTAAATCATTTCACTATTGTAACTTTAATGTAAATTCAAAATACAAAACGTAGAGTATTGCAAGCAATTTACTGAACAAAAAAAAGGTGATTAATGAAATTTATTTTATTCTTTAAAAAGATTCAAAATGTATGGACCAAATATTTTATTGTATAAAAGTTATGAAAATATACTATATGACAATGCAACTTAGAAAACTAAATAGCCTATGAATGGTTTAACGTCTTTTTAATAGCTATCAATTCCAAATTACTACCCTATTTTTAGTTAAATCATTACATTATTATAAATTTAATGTAAATTTAAAATAGAAAACATAGACTATAACAAGCAATTTGTTGAACTGAAAAAAATTTATTAATGAAAGTTATTTTATGAATTTAAAAGATTCAAAATGTATGTACTAATTGTTTTATTGTATAAAAGTTATGAAAAAAATACCATACGATAACGAAACTCATGAAAATAAAGTGCCTATGAATGGTTTCACATCTTTTTAATTGCTTCCAATTCCACATTACTATCCTATTTTTTCATTAAATCATTACACTATTATAAATTTAAAATAAAAAACTAGACTATAACAGGCAATTTACTGAACATAAAAAATTTGATTAATGAAAGTTATTTTATTTGTTAAAAAGATTCAAAATGTATGGACCAAATATTTTATTGTGTAAAAGTTATGAAAATATACTATACGTCAATGCAACTCATGAAAATAAAGAGGCTATGAGTGGTTAAACGTCTTTCTAATAGCTATTAATTCCAAATTACTACCCTATTTTTTAGTTAAATTATTACACTATTGTAAATTTAATGTAAATTTAAAATATAAAATGTAAACTAGAGCAAGCAATTTACTGAACAAAAAAAGTGATTAATGAAAGCTATTTTATTATTTAAAAAGATTCAAAATGTATGGACCAAAATTTTATTGTATAAAAGTTATGAAAATATACTATACGACAATGCAACTCATGAAAATAAACGGCATATTAATAGTTTCACGTCTTCTTAATAGCTTGCAATTCCAAATTAATACCCTATTTTTTAGCTAAATCATTATCCTATTGTAAATTTAATGTAAATTTAAAATACCAAACGTAGACTATAGGAAGCAATTTTGTTGAACTTAAAAAAATCGATTAATGAAAGTTATTTTAATATTTAAAAAGATTCAAAATGTATGTACCAAATATTTTATTGTATAAAAGCTATGAAAATATACTATACGACAATGCAACTCTTGAAAATAAAGTGCCTATTAATGGTTTCACGTCTTTGTAATAGCATAAAATTCGAAATTACTACAATATTTTTAGTTAAATCATTACACTACTGTAAATTTAATGAAAATTTAGAAAAGAAAATGTAACCTATAGCAAGCAATTTATTGAACTTAAAAATAGTAATTAATGAAAGTTATTTTATGAGTTAAAAAGATTCAAAATGTATGTAATAATTGTTTTATTGTATGAAATTCATGAAAATATACTATCCGATAATGCAACTCTTGAAAGAAAAGAGCTTATGAATGGTTTCATGTCTTTTTAATAGCTTGCAATTATAAATTACTTCCCTATTTTTTAGTTAAATCATTACACTATTGTTAATTTTATGAAAATTTAAAATACAAAGCATAGACTATAGGAAGCAATTTACTGAACAAAAAAAAAGTGATTAATGAAAGTTCTTTTATTAGTTAAAAAGATTCAAAATGTATGGGCCAAACATTTTTTTGTGTTAAAGTTATGAAAAATATACAATACGACAATGCAACTCTTGAAAATAAAGAGCCTATGAATGGTTTCATGTGTTCTTTATAGCTTGCAATTCCAAATTACTACCCTTATTTTTAGTTAAATCATTACACTATTGTAAATTTAATGTAAATTTAAAATACAAAACGTAGACTATAGCAAGCAATTTTGTTGAACTCAAAAAATTGATTAATGAAAGTTATTTTAATAGTTAAAAATATTCAAAAAATATGTACCAAATATTTTATTGTATAAAAGCTATGAAAATATACTATACAACAATGTAACTCTTGAAAATAAAGTGCCTATGATTGGTTTCTCCTCTTTTTAATAACATAAAATTCGAAATTACTACCCTATTTTGTAGTTAAATCATAACACTATTGTAAATTTAAAATAGAAAACGTCGACCATAGCAAGCAATTTATTGAATTTAAAAAAATTGATTAATGAAAGTTCTTTTATGAGTTCAAAAGATTCAAAATGTATGTACCAAATAGTTTATTTTATAAAAGTTATGAAAATAT
>QFDD01004307.1:0-13160 GCA_006871305.1 Vachellia collinsii | reverse complement strand
TTAAAAACATTGAAAAAAAATTAATCTTAAATTTAGGATTAAAATCAAATCCCAATTAAGAGGAACAGTTTATTTTAATATTTGCTGTGGTGTGGAATGTTATTTTAATATATTTGATTCATTACTGATCTGTTTCTGGGTCAAAGTCAGGTCGGATGCTTTGCTTTTGTAGTTTGTTTAATGTTTGTTAAGAAATTGATGGGTTTTTTTTTTCGTACGCGTTAAACAGTAAAAAAATTTACCGAAATGCTACACTGTGCGGATTATTTATCCAAATGCTGCATTTAAACTCGCACAGGGGAGGGCGAGATCAGATTTCAACTAAACTCACCCACATAGTGGGCGAGTTTGAATTTTTTATTTTTTTTAAAAAAACTAAACTCGCCCACTATGTGGGCGAGTTTGAATTTTTTATTTTTTTTAAAAATTTTCTACGAGTTCCACATTTTTTTAACAATTTTTTAATAAAAAATATTAAAAAACGAAAAATAAATAATTTTTAATAATTTTTTTAAATAATTATTTAAAAAAATTATTAATTTTTTTTTGTTTTTTATATTTGCTTAATAATATTTAGGTAAAAAGATGGGCATGACAAACGAAAGACAGCGCATTTACAAATTGTCTCTTTTTTAAATTTTAAAAGGAAAGTGAATAAATTTAAAATTGAAAAATAATTTCAACATTGATTCAATATCCCCTTTCTCTCTTATTAAATCTTCAACAAGAAAGAGGATATTGAATCAATGTTGAAGTTATTTTTCAATTTCAAATTTATTCACTTTCTTTTTAAAATTTAAAAAAGAGACAATTTGTAAATGCGCTGTCTTTCATTTGTCATGCCCATCTTTTTACCTAAATATTATTAAACAAATATAAAAAACAAAAAAAAATTAATAATTATTTAAAAAATTATTAAAAATTATTTATTTTTCGTTTTTTAATATTTTTTTATTAAAAAATTGTTTAAAAAAACGTGGAACTCGTCCACTTCCACAGAAAATTTTTTAAAAAAAATAAAAAATTCAAACTCGCCCACGTAGTAGTGAGTTTAGTTGAAATCTGATCTCGCCCTCCCCCTGTGCGAGTTTAAATGCAGCATTTGAATAAATATTCCGCACAGTGTAGTATTTCGGTAAATTTTTTTACTGTATAACGCGTAGTAAGAAAAAAACCGAAATTGATGTCACTGGAAACAAGCAAGCTGACTTGATTTTTATTTCCCAACAAAAAAAAAAACGCATGGCGAATAAAAGGAAGAAGAGGACAATTAAAAATGAATGGCGAAATTACAAGAGTGGTCTGTGGGGAATTGTTAGAGCTAGAAGTTAGAAGAAAGCGTTGTTCAGTTGTTGAAGCTGTGGCGTGATGGACGGAAGCTTGCTGGCAACACCCTATGGCAAATTGGTAATAAACTTGAGTGAATGTGGGTGATTTGCTTATTTTGCCACCTTAGGGGAAGTGCTTTTACAGTTTTACCCTTGGAAATATTCATCTTGCATTACGTGCCAATATTTGACTCCCTTAGGACTTGTGTGATTTCATTTGTCCCAAGCTCCAAGTTCACATGCAATTAAAATTAAAAAGATCGTCAAGGTTAAAACTTGACTCCATAAAATAATTGGTTTAAAATGAGAAATCAATTTTTTTTTTATCACTGTCTATTTCCAACTAAAAAATTCTCCCGCATTAAAGTCAATCTATCAAGTATTAAAACCAAGATTGACGTCAGATAACAAGCTAATTCATTTGATCAATCAGTTTTGATTAAACAACACTGTATCATATTCTATTGGTTTAATAATGCTAAATCTTCTCTAAAATTATTCAATTAAAAATTATAATCACAACCCATTGAAAAAAAATTACGAATCAACTACTGAAAAGTTGAGACTCATCACGGCTATAAATCGACTGTTTATTAATGTATTATTTCCTTTTTTCAACGTTTTTGTGGAAAGAAGACAATTGCTTTCAAGCTGTCACCTTTGCGGGTCTATCTGTCTTGGGGTGGTTCCACTTCCATACCAAGCATCCAACCCATCGGATTGATACCAATTAACAAAACCAAAACCACGTTCCTTCCTTCACTTTACTCTTTCTCTCTGCAGACTCCAAAGATCACCAGGCCCCTATCAGCAAGCGATTATTATTTCCTCACCTCTGATAAAGTTTTAGCCTTGAAAATTTTTAGCTCGCTTCCACAATGAACGATCTTCTAACGGTAACGTCCTATTCTTTAAGTTGTTTTCTTGTTTCGTCATTGTTGATTTACCGAGTCTTTTTGTTTGTTGGGATGTATTTGCATGTTCTTGCTCTGGTCTTGTACTGATCTAGTATTGGCTATAGTGGGATATTTAATTTCCTGTTGGTTGCGCGTGGGGCAATCTGAATGTGAGTTTTAGCCCGTCTGCTTTAGTCTTGCCGCTTTCTTCCGGAGAAAAGGTTGGAAAATGAAGGAATTTGGAGATTGCGATTTGTGAATATTTTGATTTGAGGTTCATATGTCCCCTGCGGAAATACGCACCTGTTGGCTAACTGTGGCGGACTTCAAATGCTTTTCCTTAGTCGATCTATCAATTCGGAGGTCTTTTCCATCTCGTTTATCAGATTTTAGGAATTGGAGTTTCGTTACCTGGACTGAAGTACCGATCTTGCCTAAATATCAAATGACTTGATTTGGCATACGACTACGACATTCTAATATGCTTGTCCGAAATAAAAGACTACCTGGATGATGAAATTTGATCTGGGTTTTAGAAAATTTGTTCCTGCGTGGACAGCTTTGTATGATTTTAAGTTCAGAGAGGAGGAAATTTGCAAATGTGGCCATGTAGAAGAGCAAAAGTCTCGGAGAGGAGGAAATTTCATTTTTGGCAATTGGCATTACATTTCTTTTCAAAGAGTTTCATTGGTTTCAAATCGTGGCCATGTGCGAGAGAGGGGCTGCGGATGTATTCCAACTCATGTTGTTGATGCATTCATAGGCATGCCTTTGCCTTTGAGTATGCATTCATAGGAAGGAATTGAAATTATAAGTTTCATTTTTTAATATGAAGATTTAAATTTAACATTTTTTCTCACCTCCTTCTCATTCATTTTCCTCTACTCAAACGTACCATAAAAGGGGGAAAATGTTAGATTTTAACATAGATTAAAGTAAATGTCATATTTGACAAAAGCACACTTCTAGCTCCTTAAATTTTACTCATCTTGATCTAGTTCCAGAAATTTATTTTGTTTTAGTATATCCATCGAAAGGTTCAATATCATCCTCTGCCTATCTATGTTAGCTCCATTATCTGAAGTGTCCAGCATGGCTTTATAGGCTAAATGATGGTGCTCACCAGTTAAAAACTGTTAGTCACTACGATGTAGTTCAAGATTGGTCTCTCTGTTTGATTTAGATGTGAGTTGTCAAATATATCCCTTGTTAGCATCTTCACTCAACCTGTTAAACCCATTTATGAGCCACATTCCATTGGTGGAACTAACAAACATTAGAGACTTCTATTTGTGGCACTACAAGACTTGGGGGAATTGATAATAAAACAGCTTTTTTGGAACTCTGCGGATGATATTATTTGTTTCAGTGTGAGGGAATGTGAATGTTTTAATTGACCTCCTTTTTTGGTATCTAGAAAGTTCACCAGATAGGGAAACTGCATGTTGATCTTTTATTTCCAATATCCTGTACTGCATGAAATCAGATCCGTAGCTCAAATTTGTAAACTGGATTATGGAGGAGGAAAAACTGAATACAATTGCACCCAAAAAGATTTGTTTCTACTGATGGTTGGTCAAGTAACAGTATTCCTCCTCTGGATTAGAGCTGGGTACGTTTATGACATGTACCAAAGATGTGTTGATGTGAAATAACTGCAAAGTTTTTGAGACAAAATGGTTCTTGGTGCTCTAAATTTTACATTTTTGCTAGATAAATGCCTGCTTCAATGATATGGCTTATTGTAGTATTTTAGTTTTTGATCGCTTGCTAGGATGTGCAGATAGCAGCGGCATTAAGAATGGGCACCTCATATTCTCTAGTGTGGATTACATTTGAGTCATATATGCTGATTATTGGATCTGTTTGTAGGATTCATTTGAGATCCCTCGTGAGCAAGGTAATGGTGGTGGAGATATTGAGCTAGGGGCAAATGCTATGAATTCAGCAGATACAGGCTTGGATAGCTTCTTCAAAAAGGTATTTGTATATTTATTAAATATATGTCTCTTATTATCGTGATCTATTCCATCATCTCATATAAATTCTTTTGATTCTTCTGTTTAATTAATTCATCTTGTGCATGTTTTTGGCCAGTTAATTAATCTTCTACATTTTATTTATATTCATTCGTTCATCTTTTACTGAAAAATTAAATGAAAAAAATATGGTCAGTCACTTCGTGTTTCTCAATTTGAATGTTATTTTGAATTGGTTTCCAGGTTCAGGAGCTTGATAAGCAATATGCAAAGCTGGATAAACTTCTAAAAAAGCTCCAGGTATAGTTGTTCCACTCTCTTGCACTTGGTTGCTTTATCCTGTCTTCCATATGTAATAAACATGTATTGAGTTGATTTTTCTTGACTCCTGTTATTTCTAATACGTTTGTAATGATACTGAAATATGATACATGAAGAAATTGGCACTAAAGGCATGTTATTGATCTGAGTGTAATCTGCATCGTCTGGGTGAACAAGGTCAATCAATCTGAGAAACAGCAGTGATAGGAAAATTCATCATAATGAACACTGGTGCGAAGCCAGAATTGCAATTTTCTGGAGCTTTTCTAGTGCTTTAGTTTTTGCAACTCATGAACGAACCTGTCAGAGTGAACAGTTATTTGCAATTTGCTTGGAAAAGAGAGGAAAAAGGGTAGCGAGATGACAGCATGTAGATTTTCTTTTTCTATCTTCCAAAGCACAGGAAAGAAAAAACTTAAGCAGATGTTGCTTGGTAGTTTCATGACCAGTTATTCTATTGCAGTTGACTGTCTATATTTTGAACTAGATTAAACAAGCACTCTGATAATTTTGGTGTTAAACTTTTATGCAGGATGCCCATGAGCAGTCCAAAGCCGTAACCAAGGCTCCTGCCATGAAAAGTTAGTCCAACCTATTTTACATTGTTTAAATTTTGCGATACATTGGCTTGACACTTTTACCTGTTACGTTGCCTGTATGCAGTTTTGTATTTCTCAACACCACAGAGTCCTCTCTGTCTTTCGTTTATCCTCATCTCTGATTAAAACTGCCTCAATGACCTGTTCTATACAATCAATCTAGAATGTTAAAAGAGGAATTGATGAGTCCTAGCCTCTTCCTTGTATGTCCCGTAGTAACTGCAATTTGGCAACTATAAAATATAAGAGGAAAATGGAAATTGTAATTTGGAATCCTAGTTATAAAGCAATGAATAGAAAACAAAAGAGAGCAGTTTACTTGATAAACAAATAGACTTCAATATTGGTGATATTGTGTGATCAAATAAAGTTCATAGTATTAGACTTATTAATTATTTATATGCACTCAATAATTCTGCTTGATACACTACTACTCTGCAGCTATCAAGCAGAGGATGGAGAAAGACGTTGATGAAGTTAAGAAAGTGGCCCATCATATCAAGCTGAAAATTGAAGAACTTGACAAAGAGGTGAGAAGTGAGATCTATATTATTTATCTTTCTGTGCTTTGTTTTATACCATGATTCCAGCTTTGAATTCCCTTTCCTCCTTTCTTAACTCATTATGTATTGCAGAATTTGGCAAATAGGCAGAAGCCTGGGTGTGGAAAAGGATCAGGAGTTGACCGGTCAAGAACAGCAACAACCACGTTAGTAATGATCCAAATTTTATTTTTCATTTTCATTGACTCATGCCTTAGAAATTTAAGTTGATTTGGGGATTGCATTGTGTATATAATATATGGTATACAGTTTTAACAGTGCACTGATCTTTCACGATTCTTCAACTATTTATGGCACAAGTTCCTTCACTGCTTAATCATACCCTCTAGAAACTGAAAGTTTTACCTAAAATCATCATTACAAGAGATTATTGGGATTCAATATTCCTTGTTTGAAGCAACCATTTTGGGATTTGCATGATATATATTTAACAATATGAATTATATATCTGAATATAGTTATAGATGGTAAGAAACTAAAAATAGTCTGGAAAGAGTAAATCCTCGAGTAAGGAAGGACACTGTCATCTCAATTTAAATGCAAATTTTTAGTTAAGCATTTATATATTGATGCTTTAGTGGTATAGTTTATTAGTATGGTTGTATGAGACTGTTAAAGAGGTTTTAAGCCATACACAAAATCAAAGAAAATTGTGTTTTAAGTAATCTTACCAGTGATCTTATAGCAATCTGAAAGGAAGTCAAACCCAAGGATTCTTCTTTCACGACTATTTAGTCTATTGCATTTCTGAGTTACACTGCTGAATGATCTTTTATAAATCTCATCTGCACCTGATTTCTTGGATTGCATTGTATTGCAGTGCCTTGCGAAAGAAGCTGAAGGACAAGATAGCTGAATTCCAGGTAGATTGATCTCAATATTTTTTTGTGGGATTTTTTTAAATGAAGAAAATTCTTTTCTTTAATCCAACTTGTTTTTAAAAATCTTTGCAGGTCCTGCGGGAAGCCATCCATCGAGAATATCGTGAGGTTGTTGAGAGACGGGTCTTTACAGGTTTAAATTTCTACTTGTTACGTGTTGATTTTAACTATCTGAAACTTGATGCACACAAGTTTCCTTGATATTCTTTTTTTGGTCATGTAATTGTCAGTAACTGGCACGAGAGCTGACGAGGAGGTACTTTTTATATCCTAAGTTTTTTTGCTTTACTCGAAGAAAATGTCTTTTTTTAATTTATTATTATAATTATTTATCATTGTGCAGACAATTGATAGATTAATTGAGACAGGCGACAGTGAGCAAATTTTCCAGAAGGCTATTCAGGAACAAGGAAGAGGCCAGGTTTGTCTCTTATCATATGTTTGGTTTTTACCTTTACCCTCTCCTCAAATCCCTATTCAAGATCTCTAAATCTTATCAGTTTGAAAGTTGATAGATGAAATGTGTTGTTGATATTCCTCGGGAATCAATAGCTGATTCTCGAGATTTTAGTATTTCCCCCTTGTTTCTTACATTTTAGTTATCTTTGTAGATAACAGACACCCTGGCAGAAATTCAAGAACGGCATGAAGCCGTAAGAGATGTTGAGAGGAAACTTCTTGAACTACAACAGGTATCTAATCAGTCCATTTTGATTGATCAAATTAGTATACTAATAATAGATTGTTCTGTTTATTAGCAGTGCAGATGGAACTTCGTTTGGAGTATTGCATGCATATGTACCTTATTCTTTTATTTATTTTCGGAGTGTTCTTGTGAATAAAGCTTTATCCATGTCTCTGCAGATATTCATGGACATAGCAGTGCTAGTTGATGCACAGGGGGATATGCTGGACAATATAGAATCACAGGTATTTTGAGCACTCTCATGGATTTTAATCAGCAAAAGAAATCACATGGATTGCTTATGTTGACACTATTTTGCTGATACTATTGGGTCTTCCATTTAGGTGTCAACTGCAGTAGATCACGTGCAGCAAGGCAACACTGCCCTCCAGAGAGCCAAAAGCCTTCAGAAGAATTCTAGAAAATGGATGTGCATCGCAATCATTATACTCCTTATTGTTGTCATCATCATTGTCGTTGCCGTCATCAAACCATGGGTTAACAAGAAGGGTGCTTAACCCTAGGGTAATGTAAATAGTTCACGCTTGTGTTGCGACAGGCTGATTTTTTTATTGATTATTCTTATTCTTGCGTGTTTCAGACTGCCCTTGTGATCTTTTCCTGTTCGTGGATATATTGTGGCCAAGCATGTAACAGAATTGAGCTGTACTATGTCGGAGACAAAATGAATGAATTCATTTATTCATTATTAGCATTTGGTTCATGCTATAGAGCGAGCCGATCTTATTTGATGAAACGAGGCTTTATTGTTGCTGTGTTTGTTCATACTATACAAAGCAAACGAATCAAAGTCATTTTCTTTACAACAACGGAAATTTGACAGAACTTCGTCGAAGCCATAGTTCATACATAACCATGTAGAAAGCATCAAAATCGACGGGGGATGAATGCCATTTGAAGTGTTTCCTCACCTTCAGAACATTGCTGTGTAGCTTCTGGTACTCCTCATGACTGATCCCTGTGAGCACCTTCTTCAGCAGAGGTATGTCAATGGCGTTCACCACCACAGAGAAGCTGTTCCAGTTAAGCACGTCGGCGAATGGGAGGTCGTAGTAGTCAGCAACAACCACAGGAACACAGCCATAGTATAATGAATCTCCAATACGAGCTGTGTTCACTTCAAAGCCTTTAGCGTGCAGGCAGAACTTGCTTCCTAATAATTCATCAGCATAAGGTGTTCTTAGTCGTCCTGCGTGAGCAAATATTTCAGAGTCGTTTCCCCATGTTTTCACCAGCTGCTTACGTTCTCGGGAATTCATCCCTCCCGCAAAGAAGGCCAGCTTTGTCCTGACATTTTTAACCAGCAACAAAATCAGAGAAGTCGTCATCATGGTTTCTACTTTTAATTCTGATTACTCTGTTCACAAGTCAATGGAATTTAATTTGTCCTCCACACTAAGGGAAGACTACTGAAAAAGTTTATGGTCTTATATTGACCAACTGAAATCATATCTGAAAAATCACTCTTTAATTTCCCAGGCAAGAGGATTGAAGGCGTACCTATTTGAGGAAGCAAGTTTAGGAGGATTTCCTTTTCGAGGCCAAATTTGTGGGAGACAGGCGTCCTTATGAGCGACATAGCCGGTTAAGAAATAACTAGAAGAGCAAACGACCTGGATGGCATTAAACTTCACTTGTGGAGCTTTTTCCATGGCGGATCTTCCCACAGAATGGCAGGCAACGTAAAAGTGATCGGCGCCGCTAGATCGGTTCCAGTAGGGATACTTGTGACTGATATCGTGAATGTAGTCTCTGACGAAGCCTTGGATTCCTCCGACGCCGACTCTGTGATCGTGCCTCAAGCTCGCAATGGAGAAAGGCATGAAGAAAAGATCTGCGTTTGTTGGATCGTCCGTGAGGAACTGGCTTTTCATGAGAGCCTTCTTGAAGTAGCTTTCACTGGCGTAGTTGCCGCCGGGTTCTTCATCCGCCGGCAACAGCACGTTGGCGAAAGCATCGTCCTTGCTGTGAGGATACACGTATATTTTTAAGCTTCTTTTCATTTCTTTGTAGTCTTCCATAAACATATCCCTCTCATGGTACACGTCCTTCTTCTTCCCACTTTCTCGCACACCTTACATGACAGCAAGTCCATATCAATACTAGGTTACTAACTTCACCTAGATTTACAATTGATTATCTCTAGAATAAAATTGAAACGGATATAAGTTGAAACTATACATGGCATTCACTCTTTTTTTTTTTAAGAAAAAAAACAGAACAGATAAAATAGGCATATATAAGTTTAAAATTCAAAATGATATAACTTTGCAATGTGCAATCTACATTCAGCCGCTGGGTACAATTGAATGAATAAGCTCATGAATATTAAAGGCTACCTGTGGATTATAGTCCAAAGCATATAACAGAAAATATCATCCTATGGTTCTGGTGTGGTGTCCCAGATTCCCTGGGGAACAAGCGCACACAAATTGACACGACCTAAGAATTTCTACTTTGTCTGCATGTAACATACTAATTTTACGTTCTTTTATAGGATTGTATACGAAAGCTCTACATTTCTCTTAACCACAGATCGTGAAATTTTCAAACTAAATCGAAAATTTAATTCAAAAAATATTCAAAAGTTTGATCCCATCTTTTCCCCCCCAACCCCCCTTTTAAGTTACTGAACTGAGAGAACAGAACAAGTAAAAGTTTTACATGCATCTTGTACTCATTAGTAAACGCGCGTTTTGATTTCAATAATACATTTAAGATGCTTTGCTCTTTTATGATACAAAATCATTTCTTTTGGTAATAAATTGTGGCCGGAATCATTTCGGACAAATGAAGGCTTCGGAAATTTGATACACAAGATCATGCATACAAGTCTGAGACATCTGGATTCCAACCTTGATGATCATAGTATATTATACGTGATACCCTTAGAATCAAGAAACTTTTTTTTTTTGTTTTTTGTTTGGGGGGGGGGGAATTATCGAACTGAAAACAAATTGATGATATCATGACTCTAGATGAAAACCCAGCCAATTCATGTTGAAAATGAAGCTGCTCACTGACATCAAACGGACACGAAAATATCTGATGATAATATACTTACCAATAATTGAGGTGGCCCGTTGACTTTGTAAAGCTTCCTGGACAGCCTCTTCGGAAGAAACAAAGTTCAAGGAGAGAGAAGCATTTGTGTGTAAGGTTTGGATGAAATGAACAGTGGTGGGAGAAGGGTTAGGGAGAATCTCAGAGGAAGGTGGCGGTTCCAAGAATAAATCAGACGGGTTTGAGTGGAGGAGGGGGATGAAGAAGTTGGAGGCTGAGTACAAGCAGAAGAGAATGATGAAATAGGAAGACAAAAGGGCCAGCCATGTGGGTTTCAGCTTCAAGAACAATCTCTTTTGTGAGCCTAACCCTAAAAAACGTCTCTGGGAGTAAGAAGGAAGACGATCCATGGCGCCAGAGAAGAAGAGACACAGAGAGAATCGTTGAAAGACAGTCAATAATAACTACGTGCACGACACGAAGGTTGTCTTGCTGGCCAACAGACTTTGACCAGACTTCGTAGACAATCAACCCAAAATGTCATTCAAACTCATGTTTTGGGCCTAGCCGCCATGTAAGGCCCATTACCTTAATAAACACGAACGTCCAACATGGAAGTGGAAGCCCTCTTGTCCTGTACCTGTGTATTCCAATTACCTAGGAAAAAATCAGGTTAGGTCCACCAGATCAGAAACCAAGTACCAAACCACGCACGCCCCTCTCTATCTCCCATTGTGTTGGTTCTTTAGAATGTTTGGTAATTGGCTGGGTTTACCATATATGATCACGTGCCCTACAACAGACGGCCTTTCACTCTACAAAACCAGAGCTACCCTCTCCAACTGATCATCCACGACCTTCTCTCTCTTTCTCCCACATTTCCAACTTTCTAGCTGCTTTGCTCTCTCTCAGCTCTCTCCTTGTTTCATTCCCTGGTATATCTCTCTCTCTTTATTCTATCTTTTCACTACCACTTATGTTTGATCTTTTACGTGTTTAGTTAATTAGTTTGCACATATTGTAAACCTGGTATTAGACTACTATATTAGATACGTTTCAGTAGCTATCGTCGTTTACAAGAGATCGGAGAGAACGCGCTCGATCACGCTTTTGAGAATGAATTAATACGACGACCAGGTGAGTTTGTTCTACGTGGTAACGAACCATCGAGAGACTTGATTTACTCATGATCAGATATAGATGCATAGATTATAGATGTGAATGTTTTTACTCTTTAGTTCAACTTCAACTGTCAAAATTGTCCCTGTGCTTGCCTGCCAGCTTTCGGGCTGTAGCATATGGTTGACGTGAAAGCGAAATTGTTAGATACATCTATTATATAATTAATATGTCGGTATGAATTTCATTAAAACGTTTATACATTTCCCAAAAAAAAAAATGATACGTATCCACTTTTTTTACCTACACTTTTTAAAACAAAATATCGTACATTTATTCATATATTGCATTAAAACTTGAAAAAAAAAAAACAAAAAAAGCCTTCAACTCATCGAGTGTAATGTATGTATGTATGTATGTAATCTTGTGCGCCATGTCTCTATTCACATTTTTCAGGCAAATAATCAACAGTTAGGGATGGTAGGTAAAAAAAAAAAAATGTTTTACTTACATTATGAAACTTACGGTAAGCCTATAACTACCTAACAGAGTAACACGATATAAGTGAAATCTCTAAGTGAATATTAAAACATAAATAAATTAGCTAATACCATATAAAAGAAATGGATATCTTGTCTACACTGCAAAGGCTCCATTTCTGCACAGCCAATATCACCTCAAACATCAATCAACAACGCACAAAAGGGGAAAAACACCAGACTTCTGCCAAGATGTTTATTATGTTTAGAAAGGCTGGTGCGTAATATAAATGTTGTGGCTATAAACACTTGTATACGAGATACATAACCACGACATTGCATGATACTGCAGTCTTGAAATATCCTCGAATTTTTGCTAGTTTCTTTAATGTTTAATATTTGTGTCTCGGATATCAAGTAAGAAATTTCATATTTAACTATTGCAGAGAACACACACACACACACAAATAAAGAAACAATGGGATAGATTAGCAACTCACTGGGAATGCGAAAAGCCTCTGTGAATGAGGTTTGTATTACATATTTTGTTGTCTGATAAAACATATTTGATTATTTATTCACAGGAGCAGAACTTTCGAATATGTATGTATATATATAGTTCATGATTCACAATTCACAGAACGATCGATATCTCTCATCTTCTCCAATTCGAATAATCACACTTATCTGGTTATTAACCACCTTAGAGAGAGAGAGAGAGAGAGAGAGAGAGAGAGAGAGAGAGAATCTCCCATTTACTTCCTTTTAATTAGTTCTAGAATCAACACACATACACACCAGCGCACTTACGTAATCGAAGTTGACGAAGAATCAGTATGTGTCATGGTTTATTAAAGATCGAAATTAATTAATCAAATGGCTATAGCCGTGTCGTATATGTATGGCCTTTTGTATACCATGGCTCTTGAAGGCGACATAGATCATAATAGATCACCATGCACACAGAAAAGCAAGGAAATTAAAATCGAGACTATGACCAATACAGCAACATTCGAAATGCGCTAATTAATTAAATGCGTCCAGTGTACCTTTACAACACAAGAAATTAATGAACCAAACCTGACACAATTCTTACAACCTTTAAGAGACAATAAGATGATGATATGTATGGTATAATTGTGAGCAAACAGTCTTACATCATTCAATTCCCCAGATTGACCCGCTCACTATATATATATATAAGGAACGTACAGGACCCTTATCCAAACACAACTAGAAAACAAAGCCACTGTTGTTGAACAAATTAATGAAGCATACTAGCTTGC
>QFDD01004306.1:0-13694 GCA_006871305.1 Vachellia collinsii | reverse complement strand
CTCTTTGATTTGAATGTGATCCCTAGGCACCTATGTCACACAACACTAGACTGCACATATAAATAATATAGTCCTAATAGTTAATTAAATAATTGGATCTTTATTTATTTGTCTTTTTCTTTATTTACATATAAAAAAGGATTTTGGATATGATGAATCATTTTGGTGGAAGTCCAAGTCATTTTCACATCCCTTTGTCCATTCCCTTGTCTTTGTCTCTTAATATATATAGATATTTATATATATATATATTCTCATTCATCCATATAATTCATTATATTTATTATTTTATACTCCATTATTCTCAACCATTGTGTACTTTTCTCTGCTATGATTCTATATGTTGACTTGAATAATGAATTATAACTCTTGAAATAATTTGTTAGAAATTTGGTGAAAGTTCCTTACTTTAATAAGCTGCAATTTCCTATTCTATTCTAATATCATTGCAGAAGATCTTATTATATTGAGTATTCTTTCTTCATGATTTTTGTTTATATAATTTAGACAAGATTTTTTATTATCTTTTATTATATTGTATCTTTTTTATTTATTTATCATTTTTAATTTTAATAAAGTAAACGCAATGCCTTTTTTCTCTTGTTTTAGCAAATTGAAGTTGTGTGAATATAGTACTAAAATGTGTAAATTATTACTTCACACACGTTTGCGTGTAAAAATTGGTGCAAAAGAATACTTGGATAAATAAATATATCAAAGAATTGTTTGAATTCTAAGGATTTAATTGTACATAATAACTCAGTTAACAATATAGTGAAATGTTAAGTAATAAAAGTATACATTTTCTATTAAATATTTTATATTCACCAAAATAAATTTACTTCGGGTGATTAGACATTTTCATATATTTACAATAGCTTGAATTTACCTTTCTGGTTAAAATAAATAATATTAAAATAAAAATCTGAAGAAATTTCTAATATATAATTTCACCCGCATGAATTTTTATATATACGACATTGATACGAGTAGTTTCTAACAAAGAAGAAGGTTATTTATATAATTTGAGCTAAAAAAAAGAGAGGCATTTATAGGGACATCAACACCTAGTTTGTTTGTTTTAACTATTATTTTGTTATTTTAAAGAATAAAGTTAGGGCAATAATAGTGGGTAATGGGTTCAAATATATTAAAAATTGAAGCCCACGGTTTGATTGATAACATTTCTAGGAAAATCGAAAGTGGGCCTTCAAGTAGCTTTGGCACAAATTATATATTATTATGACTAATTAATTATCATTATGTATGATGATTGCTTTTGCATTCCTATTTCATACAGTTGTTGTCTCATTCTAATTAATCACAAGATTGATAACAATTAAGAGTAGAAAATAAATTGTTCTAATACATTCCTTTTCAATTTCAATCATTTTTCTCCTTTTAAATTATTGTTGTTTTTTTTTTGGTGATTTGACTGATCATTTGATGACACTTGCTTTAAAACAAATTTCAAGTATGTGTTGTCAAATTAAATTTGTATTTTAGTCGTTTCAATTTTTTTTTTTTTTGGTCTCTATAATATCCTTCTCGTGAATTAAATGATGGATTGATGATGACACTTGAACTTTGAAAAAGTTGTGCTATCAACTGAAAACACAGGATCCAGTAGCTTCTTCTTCTTTTTAGTGTCTTTAAATTTTAAGATTTAAATTTCAGTTAAAGTATATATTTTAAGTTTACAGTGAATTTCATTTTGATCATTTAAATTGAAAATTGTAGTTTTAGTCCCTTGCTCTCTCGTAACATGTTATAAAATTAAAAAAATAAAATAAAATAAAGATACTATAATGCTATGAAACTAATCCAAATTTCATATTATGAGTACAATAAACCATAGTCTAAAAAAATATACATTGAATGAACTCATGTTAAGCAATTTTTTCCTTTTGTCTAAATAAAATGAAATCAAAGCTATTCAATTTAACTACAGAGAGAACTATCCACATTTAATATTTTGAATAGGATTGCGTCCAATAGAAAGATAAATATAAATATGCATTGTAATATAAGATATGCAATTTGAGACAATGGCCCTGTTTGTTGGGTCTGATAAATTCTTTAGCCCAATTCTCAGTGAAAATGGATAGTGATGAGGCCTCTATTACGGCCCAAAATAACAGGCCCATAATTGGTAGGCCCAATAATAATCTAAATACTAATTCGCTTACAATCTTCCTTTTTAAGTTCAACATGTATCCCCAACGGAGTTGATGTAATTCATAAGTGTGTTGGTTCCATTTAAGCGGGATCTCGAGTTTGAGTTATAGCATATGCAGATATCATCTTTAGAAGACTCACCCACCACAGTCAGTTGTGTAACGCAGGTCGAATCCGGATGTAGTTGGGGTAAAGCTTCGGTGAACTGGATGGAGAAAAAAAATTCAACATGCATCTAGTGATAGGAATTGTTTGGACAAAAGAAATGTGTTGAGGGAATTACTCTTTTTGTTCATTAGTGTTATTCTTAAGAATTATTGTTTTATATGGGTAAAAAATTGCACGAATCTAGTCTTCTAATATAAATACATAAAATATTTTTTTTTTGAAAAAAAAAAAAAAGTTACACTGCACCTAGGTTTGGTGCTTTTTGCTAGGCTTATAGTTAGTCACAGGGAAGACAAAGTAGTTTGAAGATTGACTAGAGGCGCATGAAATCTTAGCTCTGCTCTTTAACTCTTCAATTGTTACAATTAGGACAATTTCTAAGATGACTTATTGTAATTTTGTATGCAGTAATTTCTGTTTCTCACTTGTACACCTTATTACCTCTATTAATAACATTTTGACTTTTATAAAAGAAGGAGAAGGAGGAGAAGATTGACTAGAAGCACCAAAATTGCATACAATCAATAAATTAAAAGGGGAATTACTATAGAATCCTAAATAAGATAATTAATATAAGTAAAATTCGAAGAAGTTATTAATGGTAGCTACTTCAGTTATCAATGGGACCTTACTGATATTAATTCTCTTACTTGGGACCATACAATAATTCCCCTTAAATTGAATGAGGAGATATGTTTTGGAGACTTGGAATTTTTTTTTAAATTGTATTTATCTTCTTTAATCTCAAAAAAAAAAAGTTAAGTGACTTTTATATACTTTCTACAATTTTTTTTTTAAAAATTAAGTTTTAATTAAAAAAGGATATTATTTAATTTTTTGTGTGAAATAAAATAAGAATGGAGACACATGACAAGGAAGGGGTAGTGGTTGAGGCTTCATGATGACTGAAACAAGTGAGAAGATTAAAAGGCAGACATGGAACGTGACAATAAGATTCAACATGTTATAATCATAATTATATATATAAAGTCTAAACAAAATGCTTTATAGAGATAAAACCGGCTTTCCAAATATGGACCATTCATTCATTCTTTTTTTTTTGGAATGAAACGAGAGGTAAGATTTCTGTGAAAGCAACAATTCTGAGATGTGAAAATGATGTTTAAAATCTGTTTATGTTGCATGGTTCTCACCACAGAAATCAAATACTGCTATATATATATATAATCATAAATCATGTTTTTTTTTTTAGAATAATGTAAAGCATCTTGTAATTTTATTTTTCTAGCCTCAAAATGAGGGCAAGTTTTGATAGAAAGAATGATTACATAATTTACACAATCATTATAGGTGGAGGGGTAGGAAATGATTTATATTTGAAACTTGATCAGTCTGTTGGAGCCTCACAACTTAGTGATATTGAACTTATTTCTTAAACTTGATTTATATTTGAAACTTGATCAGACCATGTTTGTATTAGTGTTAGGAAATTACTTTTACGTAAATTGAAATAAAACCCTTCTCACATATGTATCTTATAGATCATAAATGATGTTGAAAAAGTAGTTTTTACAACTAATCTAAATAGGTACGATTTTTCATGAATGTAGTGGATGTGTGAGTTATAACTGAGGGAAAAACTTAATTACTCTTTATATAATACTAATTTAGGTGGGTGATAAGAATAAGATGATATATGACATTACAAGCCTATTTGTTGAAAGCACGTCCACATAAGTTTAGATAACGTTCTTTTTATGTACTTACCTCATATTAGAAAAATAACTTCTATCATTAATTCAAACAAAACCAATGATCATTTGACTTGAGATTGCTCTGATTATTTTTTTTTAACTAGAGTCCCATAGTCTATTTTCACATAACTAAATTCTGACAAAAACTTAAACTGCATGATTGCAAGAACCTAATATTTAATAGCTAAATCAATTTTATAAATTAGCAACATCGTTCGTATGTATTCCAATATCAGTCTGAAATAAATTTTATAACAAGTTATATTATTTTCAGGCTGAAGAATCCCTCATTAATAAAATGTATTACCCAAAGGTTTCTGACATTTATTTAAGAATCAACAAGTAACTTTCCTTGATGGGTGCAACCCTTGTTGTGTTGTGTATGACTTAGTGCATGTTTGGCAAATCTTCAAAATCTTGGTTTTGAAGGAAAACCAATGTTTTGAAACAGCTGTTGACAAACATGTTTCGAAAATGTAGAATAGCTTCTGGGTCCAAAACCATGGTTTCAGAAGTGGTAGATAAACATACTTTTTTCTCCATAATAGTTTTTAACTTTCAAAACCATGGTTTGGGGGTGGAAACCAGTGTTTTCCAAAAAGCTATTCTTTCCAACTTTTTCAGAAGCTATTCTCCAAAAGCTATTTTACGTAATCTAAGACAGAATCTATTTTCCACAGTATTTACCAAACATGCTCTTAATCTGTGTAAGAGATGTTTGCAATTTATCTTTGTTATTTTCAAATTGAATGATTGCAACCAATTTAACCGTTGTTGTTTGGATTATGCAGAAATTGTTAATGGGAGAGGGTCAAGTCAGGGTTGCTTGAGGAGACCTGCAGTATCTGTTTCTTCAGTGTATCATTTATTCATTTTCTCTTCCTTTTTTCTTATAGTGCGCTTTCTTGTCATGATGGGACCCCTCTCTCTCTCTCTGTTTGTCTTTTTTCTTAAAAAATGTCTTACATGCAAATGGCAAACAGGAAGGCACATTCATCTTTCTTTCTTTGTGTTTTTTTAATCACTGTTTGTGATTCTCTCTCCCTCAAACGCCACAAGGAATTCATACATTCTTTATTCAAGAGTGGGAAGAAGAACCCAGTAAAATTTCCTCCTCCTCCTCCATCATCATCATCGTCATCCACTGCTCTCTGTGATTATTGACGCCTCTCTCTACTTACAGCTAATACCCAACTGATTTCTCAATTTCTAAGGTGAAATTGATGTTCGTTCTCATCAACATTTTCCCAAATACTATAATTTTAGGGTTCCCTCTCCCCTCCTTTTCCGGGGAAATGTTGTTTTAGATGAGCTTTCATGTCACTCAAACGATGTGATTGCCTCGTTGACAAAACATGTTCACTCAATGCTTCAGAATCTGTGGCAATCTCTCTCTCTCACTCACTCACTCACTCTCGTGTATTAATCATGTTTAGGGTAATAATTGCTTCATTCTTTTTTTCTGAATTACCTACGGTTTTTGGTGATCAAGAATATATAATGAGGCTGGATTGATGGTAGTGTGCGTGTGTGCATCAATAATACTCTTGGAGGGAGTGTTGCTGGCAAGGAGGTGACCTTAAACATTTTGTTGCACATGAAAACTTAGCAAATCGCAACCCATTGGCTCTTTCATTTTCTGACAAAAGTTATGAATTCTTTTGGCCCTTTCAACATGTGTGTTTTTTGGACCAAAGTACCAAACATGAGGAGAGCCTTGAAAGTGGTCTAAATCAACCACTTTACTAGCTTTGTTCCTTCCCCCCTCATAGACCCATTTCTCCTTTCCTCTCCTGAATCATGGCTCCTCTGCTCCTGCTTAGCTGTAACATGTCCATCTATCACACTCACTATCACTTTCCTCTAGTTATTTATTATAATCATTACCATAATTGTTTTTCCTTTTCTCTTTTTGTAAAATGTATGAGTTATATGGAGTATTTTCATATATGTTACAGCAGCCTTTCCCCCCTTCCTTTTCATATCTTTTAATCAGTGAAGATTTTTATGAGATTGTGCCAAGATAGTGCAACCATATTTCATGATTACATTTGAAGGTTATATTTGAATTTAAGAGGGTTCAATCAAAGCACTAATGCCATCATCAAAAAGAGCTTTAGATCTCTCAATGTCATCAAGAGAGAAGAGCCTCAATGTCTTTGAGTTTCCAACTCGTGGGTATTTGTCCATCCATCTTTTTTTTTTTTTGCCAACAAGGGTATTTATCCATCCATCTACTTCATGAGGTTCGGTGTATTTTATTTTAATCATAAAAATCATCATAGTGTATGATGAGAACTGTTGCCTTTAGATGCAAAATACTTATTAGTAGATTCAATTTTTTTTATCCAAGGAATGCTGTCATTTCTAAATAGGAGTGGTTGGAAATTATAGCTGCACTTGTCCCCACCAAGGGCCACTATTCATGTGACTTAAAGAGTTTGGATTAAGAAGAACAAAGAACAACCTTGATGAAATCCAGCTTTTAAAATATGACTACTTTTAAAAGCACATCTTGTTGGAAATACTTTGTTCTGGCTCTCCAGACAGCAAGGTCCATTCTTTTTTATTTCTTTAAGTTTGCTTCTTCAGACAAGGTATAGTATTCAATAAGTTAGGCATCAGGCTCGTCATCGACATGGAAACATAAATAGAATAGCGTACCAATAGGGGATTATCATCATATAACTTTGTCTTCACATTTTCTATTGGGTATAAAGCTAACTGGGAGTTGAGCATCATCTTTGTGTGACGCTTAGAGAGAGAAGTGTGCTGTTCTTTGCTTTGAAGAAACAGCTGTTAATAAGAAACTGGGAAAAAAACCAGCCCTACTTGGTGATCCAATCATTCATTATCACAAAGAAGGAACAGTTAAGGTAAGCTGGTTGTCTCATGAGCTGCGTCATTTGTGTCAAACCATAACAAGAACTCAAGAAGGATAAAGGTCTATTTTATGTAAAGTTTATCATTCCATTCCATCTCAAAAGCATTTTAATTGCTTGTTCTACAGCATTTCTGGAAATATATCAAACCTCTTTTTTTTCTCTATCTTGAATTTTTTTGTTCTGGGGCTTTTTCATCATTTAAGCAGAAATGAACTTGCAGAGGTTTGATTGGAGCAAGTACTTTTGTGGCAATCAATTATTTCTTTGAATTTCTTATGTTTTCCACCAAGAATGGTTACTTCACTTGGATTGGTTGGGTATGGATGACTTCTTATACATGTCACGTTACATAATCTGTGAAGTTAAGCATATGTGGCTTTTGATTTCTCTCCACTCTTTTGAGTCTAGTCACCTTGCAGATGGTAGTGATGCATTAACTATTTCAGTGATTAAATGCTGCTAATATGTAGTTTAAACTACATTTTTTAGAAATTTGATACGAAAACATGTTATATATGTCTGAAGACAGCAGATTCGATATCATGCTTGTAGTTTCTCGACTCTGAGAAAATGATTTTCTTGAAACCTACTGATTTTGGATACTTCAGAGTTGAGCTTTCATGATAAAGCCTAGAAAAATTACAAGATTTCTAGAAAGTAGAAATCCTAGAAAATATTCTATCATGATGCTTCTTTTTTACCTTGGTGTGGTTTTTTGGGTCCATGGACCACATTATGACTTGTCCACCTGAGAAGTTACCATTTCCTTGGTGATTTTTAGGTTCATTTTTACTTCAACTTTCAACACCCGTCTTTCTTCTTCAGGATACAAAGTCTTTTCCCCTTTTTGGGTCTTTAGAATACAGAGACCTTTTATGAACTCTGCTTCTGAAATTACTAATCTTCTGGCTATCATTTGTTTCAGGGATTGAACAACTCTTCAATTGAACAGAGATTTGTTTGTGAACAATTGGAGCCCTTGCTAAACCAGATTTGTCATGTTTACAGTTATCTGCAGACACTAAAATCTTTAGCCGTCTTTACAAAATCAGAGACTTCCAGAGAGCTCGACGATGAACGATTTTAATTCTGAAAGATCTAAACCATGGAACGTATACACAACATCAGAGCCAGGTCCACCACAAGCAGGGGTTGTTGACAAGGAAGCTCCATGGAAAAGCTTTGGAACATCTATGAATGCAATTTCTTTTGGTTTTGTTGCCACAGCCATTTTGATCTCAATGTTCCTCATAATGGCCATATTTGAACATCTGTTCAAACCAACTTCACAGTATTCTTCGCCAGAATCTTTGCTGGATTCTCTGGAATCAGGAGGAACAACCCGGAAACACAGAAATAGACAAACTGTGAGTTTCTTCCACCACATTTCCCTTCTGAAATTTCCTCCTCTTTGTTCATTTTATGATAAATTTGTAGTTTGGGGAAATTCAATCTAAGTCGACACTGAATAGAAAATATTCAGTAGGGAGAATCAGTGAAAATTTCATGTTTAGAGATTTAATTTACCAGAAGAACATAATGTTTTTATACGCAGAAAGCATCAATCTTCTGAATGATTTCATACATAAAAAGGATTCACACTCAAATCAGATTTTCCTGACCAATGAAATTCTAAGCAGGGACTTCTCACGATTTTTCATATTTAAAAAGCCCCTAATTTTTCCCATTTTTTTTAATAATTGATGTTTGTGACAGGTTCCAGTATCTTATGCATCAGATTTGTCAGTGATGATGCCAGGGCAGCAATATCCAACCTTCATAGCCAAACCTGCTCCCCTGCCTTGTCGAAGGGAAGGGATTCATTGGCCTTCTCATGAAGAATGCTTTGTATTTGATTAGCCTTTTATTTCCATGGACCACATTCTTCCATAAGCTGTGCTCTTTGCACAATCAACTAGAGATTATAAAGTATTTATGTTATATATATATATATATATATATATTTCAATGCATGTTCATTTGGCTTTTGGGGGTTAGAAATTAATCAAGTAAAATTTATATAATATCAACTTAGAAATCTGTATGGTATCTTTAAAATAGGAGAGGTTAAGAGAAAAGAAGTGGATCTAAAGAAAAATAAATACATATATATTTTTCTTGCCTGGAAATGAAATTCATGTATTTTTTACTGCGTGTCACTCTTGTTTTCAGAAGCAGCTTATTATAGTATTTTTTTTCAAAAAAAATAAAAAATTCCGTTGCATTACCAGAGTTTAGATGAATAATTAGCATTAGGGTAGCATGTGTATTTTTAATGACATTATTTGAAATTATAGGTTTTTTTATTAGAAAAAACATATCTTGCGAATGTATTAATTTTATTTAAAAAAAAAATGGTAATGGACATGTTTTGTGTTTGTATCAAAGTTAGTTTAAATTCTATAATGTTCCCATTTATCTCAAAATTTGTAGAATTTCATCCTATAAAATTTTTGGAAAAATCAATTTGTCACTCTTAATCATCTGATTTTTAATCGGGTTCTTATAGTTTTTTATTTTCTCCCCCTTTTTATTAGTCATTACAATTTCATGGGTTTTAAGTGTCCGTTATTTTTATAATATGTTAATTAGCGTTGATGAATAGTAGGTAAATGACATGCCACAAGATACAAAATAGAAGAGATTTTTAAAAATTAAAATGACAAAAATAAAATTTCATTAAAATAAAACATTATTATACTCATAGCTGTCTCTTTACATCTATATATAATATATAATCTTGTTAATTTAAGTTTTAGATCTACGTAGCAAAATTAATTCAGATATATACCAATTGAGAGTAGTTTCATACTCTTACAGTATCACATCGTCTTTGCTTTCTTCAATGAAAATGTTCCATATGTTTTTTCTTATTGTTCTTACAGACTTATTTTATAATGGGTTATAGAGATAAATATATAGTATATAAGATCCATAAAAAAGAATAAATGGAATATTTTTATAGGTTAATGTCCAATTTTGTTTCAGAAGTTTTCATTTAGAAGCGTTGAGTATTGAAAAGTTTTTTCGTGGCTCAAAGTTGCCTTGGGAGTTTTCATATTGGAGCAAATTTGTTCTTTACTTCTTTTGTCTGGAACAAGCAAGTTGAACATGAACATAGCCGACGAATAGGGAATTCCACTACTATGATCCGTAGACTGAGGAATAGGTCCTCTAAGATTTCTGCCGTTAGAATTTTAATTTTAGGTTAAAAAAAGGAAAATAAATAAATTTTCAGTCATTGCAGTTTTATTTAATTTTTTTTCTCATATTTATATATTTTTTTGGGAGAATCGGGAATTTTTTTTTTTTTTTGGGAATTGATTGTAATATGGGACATGCTCAATTACACATGTGGAAGTTCAATTGCATATATGTGAAAGATCCAATTTTACAAGTAATTCCCCAATTGAAGACTTTTTCGCAATTCTCCCTATTTTTTTTCTTTGCGTCCTTGTAGTTTTGTATTAATCCCTGTGGTTATAATTTGTTAATTAAAATTGAAATGGATGTTCACTGTAAGTGACATAATGTGCGGCAAAATACAAAATAAAGGGGTTTTTTAAACATACAATGATGTCATAAAATTTATTTATTATCAAAATAAAAATTAAAAAATCGTCATGGCCTTAATTGTCTCCATGCATGTATCTAATGAGAAATTTTTGAATGCACTATGTTCATCACGTTATTTTCACACTTCCAAATCAAAACGATCTAACTATCTTTATGTGAGTCCCATTTTATCTTAAAAGTCGTGTAGTTAGATAAAACATGAGTGGATGAGATAAAGAGCGAGAGAGAGAAATTTCAAAAAATATATATGATGTACATAAAGATAGTTGGAGCATTTTGATTGGGAATGCGTAAATATTGTGATGTATCCAATGCTCACAAGAAGCTCTCGTATACAATATTGTTTATTTTGATTTTATTTATTCTATGTGATAAAAATTAATCGAGGCATATGCTGAATAAAAGTCATCCCATCAACTATTAATATTATTTCTCTTACAAATTAATAAACTATATATATGTATATATATGAACTAAAACCTATAATTGAAAGTATAATTAGAATGAAGGACCTAGAAAAAAATAATATTTGTTGCAAAGAAACTTAAAACAGAATTATTGAGGAACATAATATTTGGACAACTAGAAGAACACATTAACTGAAGTTTTTCTATATTTTTACTCTTTCCAAGGATTATGAACAAAATTTTGGTGTTCCTCTCTTAACAATTAACGTAGTTAATCTTTGGAATACCTCAATCTTATGCAAGGTTCAAAAAACCGGACCGGGCACTGAACCGGTCGAGGCAGTGGGTCAAGGGTTAATGGGTCAGATCGGGTTCAGACCGGGGTCAGACCGGCCATATTAAAATAATGATATTTAATTAATAATATTAAATTATAATACTTTTAATAATGTTTAATTTCAAAATATTCATCTTTATTAGTTAAAACTTTTAGTCATTGTAATTAGTAATCATCCATAATAAAAAAACATCATTAATATTCATTCATCAACCATAAAACGTTAAGAATCAATCATAAAAAAAATCATGTTTGTAGTAAAAAAAAAGGAAAGGAAGAAATACCATCTAGTTATTCCCTTTGTCACTAAATATTAATAAAAACAATAAAAAAAGAGAGAAATTGCATTAAGGTCCCACACAAGAAAATTAATATCAGAAAGATCTTAAAGGTTGCTAGTACTGATAACTCATTCACTTGTCAATGCTACTATTTTACTTGCTAATAAAAACCTTTTGAGACCTTTTTAATATTAATTTTTTTGCGTGGGACCTTAACATAATTTTTTTTTAAAAAAAAAAAGCAAATGAAGTATAATTTTTTTTTTAAAAAAAAAAATATATAGGTGATCCGATCAACCCGGTTTTTTACCGGGTTGACCGGGTCAAAGTCGGGTTGACCGGGTTGATCCGGGTCAACCCGGTCACCGGTTTTTTGCTTGACCGGACCGGACCATGGGCCGATCCGGTTTTTTTAACATTGATCTTATGGCACATGCATGAACAAAAAATCATGAAAAGATTAGAATTGATCGTAACTGATCTTAATGAACTAAAATCTTATAAAGAATCTAAAGATCATCCTTTAGAACACCCCCCGGGGTTCAAGTTTTCCTCCTAAAGAACAACAAGATTAACCTGCAGTAATTTAGGAAGAATATCAGAGCAATTCACAATGTAAGGTTTAGAGTCACAAAATCCTTATCTCGGATCAAAGTTTCAAGATTCTCAAGATCTAAACCAGCTCAACTCATCAAGTCAAGAAGTCTCTAGTAGCATTCATCTCACTGAAAATTCTATTCAAAATTAAGATTACAAATTAGAGGATAATGATAAACCAAGCACTAATTGATGAGATATGTTTGACCTAAATTACTCTAATTTGGGATCAGACCATGAACCCATCTTCAAAGCTCATCGTAAGAAAAAGAACTCCTTCAGCAGTTGCTTGCCATTAGTAATAGTTCAGTATATACATGTAAAAGTTGTTTGTTTGCTTATATGTTGGCAACATATGATGAAACTGTTCATTATCATGGACCTTCTTTAACTCTGCTTTAGTCAGGATATACTTTACTTTGTGAGCTTTTTACTTTCCAATTAGTGTGATGTACTACAATACCATATCATCCTCTTATGAGGATGCTTCTGGAGTCATGAGGAATCATTGAATTATCAAGTCTTGCATTCTCTTCTATCAATAAAAATGTGTTTTCTATCATGAGTTCTTTCTAAGTTCTTTCTTCTTTTTAAAAGCTTAATCTTTTAATATACATATTCTTAATCTCTCATGATATTTCATTATGCTCTACACTTGCCTTTCGTAGGAGATTTCTTTATGCTCTACACTTGCCTTCTACAAAGGATCATGTGCATTAGAAGGAATTTGACATGATCCGTTGAATTTAAGTTTTCTGCCATACTATGTGGCTTAGTCTAGATGTTTACATATTGAGTTTCTAACATGGTCCAAATGGCTAAAGAATGCAAAGAGATCAACCTTACTTGGCAAATTTGTAGATTATCTAGATTGAGTCTTATCTCAAAAAATATCCTCATACTAGAAATAATCCTATTTTAAGCAATATAAGACTCTAAATGGAAGCAGATCTTAATAGGAATTCAAATATAAATTCATCATATTGTGAAAGACTAACCCCTTCTCTCTTTCCAGCAATTTTGTGAAGCCCACCACATTAAAACATAATCCCACAGAAAAATTCACAAACTTTATTGAATTGTCATGTTTTTGAGGTAACTTTCGCTGGTCGCCTCCATTGTTTGTACTATTAATGAGATGACATCGCATAGAGAGCATGAGAAGGATCAAGGCGGCCATGGTGGAGTACATTCACCCATAAATCTACCAAGACAAAATTTTACTAGCTCCTTGCATTAGATACAACAAGCTGTATCCTATTACATGCAGCCAGTTACATGAATCATATTATACTAGTGCGCTCTAACAACTCACTCGTTTTCAACTTTGCAATAAGACAATTCCAAGATAATATAGTGACGTATTATGTATGAAATAGAAAAAATTTCCACTGTTTGTCACTGCATTTTGAATGTTGCCATATCAGTTTACATGATTTTTCACAGATAAATCGTGCCACCCACCTGAACATCAGTCATGGTAAAAATTAACAGAAGCACCCACCAACAACCAAGCTGATAGCCACTCCTCAGGTAAGTCGTTCTGCTAC
>QFDD01004305.1:0-14505 GCA_006871305.1 Vachellia collinsii | reverse complement strand
CGTTAGTATATTTGTTTAATTGTTGTTCAAACATTCTTGTGCAAGTCATGAGCATTTATGTTCACTGCATAGAAGTTATTAAGCTGTGGTTTTTAATATCGAAACTAATAAGCTGTGCTTTTATTATTCGAAAACGACACCTCTACATACATTTGCTAATATGTAGAAACAGTTCCTCTCCCTATGACTGAAAAAGCCTAGCTAGTACCATCACAATTAGATTTTAGAGTGTCTTGCTATCAAAATAACTTAAATAATTTGATAGGCTTCCCTTAATCTTATACACCTTTTAATTCATTCTCTAATTAATCAGTGTGGATTTTATAATCCAATAATTATAACCCACCAAGGCTGACAATAAAATGTGCTAGATGATGACTTTAATCTGATTTTAACAACTAAAGCACTGATATGATTAAGGAGCAAATAATGATGGTTCAGCATTTCAAGTTAACAACTCGATCGCTTTGTCCTTAATTAATTACTGTCTGTTGCCCCTGTTATAACAGGTGACTTGGTGAACAGATGATTCTGTAGCTGAAGCCGAATAGAAATCCAACTTTGCAAAAGGAATTAGCAGAAACTTCCAGCTGAGGGGCGTATAAAGAGAATCGATCAATCTTTTTAAGCAGTTGAATAATTTGAATGGTTCCACGCGTTAGTCTGTTGAAGCTGAGATGAAAGTTACAGCTTATGATTCGAAAATGGCACGAGGTCCTTATATATGATAGTGCAGATTCGATGAAGCCGCCTTTTCAGTTCATCAAATATTGTACGATACATTTTGGCCCCCCCAAAAAAAAAATATTGTACTATACACAAATATAGAGTCAATATCATTCCCTCCTATCCCATATATATACAACAGGCATGTTTTAGAAAGAAGTCATAACCCTTAATACAAGTCATTTCTCATATTTTGATGCATCATTTAATACGAGCAATTCCGTAAATGTCCTCCTAATCACATTGCTATATAATAATGTCATATGAAAGTATTGAAAAATAGTGTTTATTAACTAGGAGCAAAAATGAAAAATGATGTAACTTTAAAAAGATTCTATTGATTTAGTTAACTTAATTTTTGTGACTTGGTTCAAAAGGACTAATCGTAAGATCTGAGGGGAGTATATCATGTAAGTGATATCTTAATTTTACGCATATGGGTGCGGCCTTGGAGCGTGGCACTTAAATCATCGATCATCATCCTTTTTCTTTCTTCTCTTTGTGAACCCGTTTGGCATGTTGAAAGAGGTCTTATTGAAACTCAAAATAGAAATGGATATGAGAATGAGGGCTAAAATCTTGGTTGGTATATGATGAAAAATTGGTATAACTATTTGTGAGTTTTGTCTATGAATAATAAGTCATGCAGACAAAACCCTCATCTATATTACCGGGGCGTTTTTTCACTGAGTCGTTTCTTTGGAAAGAAAAATCTCTCAGAGAAAAAAATCCTGTGAGAAACATCTGTTTTCTTTGAAAAAAAATTTTCCGTGTACTTTCTTTCAGAAAATAACGAGAATTGCATTCCAGGAATTTTGTGAGACAGCCTTTTTCTCACAATTTTTTTTTTGGGGGTTAAGGTTGTTCCTGCCACGTGTGAAAAAACTGTTTCAGTGCAGCCATAAGCGAAGGTGTCCAATGGTTTCCTCGTTATTATCATCTCTATTTGTCAATGATAAATTAGAACGAATCAACAAGCGGCCGCCATGATCAATGAGTTGACCCCATATATATTATCTCTGTTCGGTTTCATTGACCCTAATTTTGTATTAATTAATTAATCCGGTACCTGTTGCAGACCATACCATCAAACCTACATAGCCCACCGGAATTAATCATCACGTGTAAATCATTTAAGCTTCAACAGTTTCACATCCACTCCTTTCGCAGAGCCATCCTTCATTATTCCACCTCAACGTTCATACGATTATGAGGATAAGCTCGTCTGTGTCCAACCATGAAGCTGCCTTGGCTGCCTTTTTATCAATATTCCATCAAATGAGTCACATTTAAGAGTTAGTAAATTAAACCACCTAGTATTTAATGCCAAGAAATCAATTTCTCCATCTTGAGAAGCAAGCCATAAAAAATGCTACTAACATCTTTAATATCACTTTAGAGCTAGTTGATTTTTTTTCCCCAATTAAATATGTTAATTTATTGATATATTTATTAATTTTTCTTAAATTAATTTATATGATTTATAAACTAATATATAATCTAATAAAAGGTTTGTGGTGTATTATATGTTTAGAGCCATAGATGATATTAAATTTGTGAAAATAGATAAAGTGTGTGTGTAACGAACGGAGTATAGAGATTCACCGAAAGAATCAATGAGATGAATGAGGTTAATTACTTTGCACGAGTAATATTTTTTAATCGGGGAACTGTTGAATGATAAGAAATATAACATTAAATTTATGGAAACTGAGGACGTCATCAGCTGACGTCGACGGTGCTCACATTACTTTGTCGCATTGAGGAGGCGTCATCCAAGTTCATCACAGCTTGGCCATACAATTGTGGTGGATGGCATATATATATATAATAATTAATTAATTGAAAATGATCGTTCCACGTTACCCGTGATGAGTGATGCCAAGTAGAAAGTATTAGTCACTATATACATATATAAGCATAGCAAGTGGAAATTACCAAAAATAATTTGTTTTATTCTAAGTTACTACATTGACCCCTCAATTTTTTTTTATTACAAACGGCAAGCTTACAGCTTGAGAGGCTTAGAGGCTACCCAATTGAAGAAAGTAATTTCTCCACAAAAAATTTGTCTCTCAAAAAACTATCCCTACACGAGCTAGTAACATCACATAATAAGCAAAGTTGAAGACGGGGTGAGTGGCCCTCATTAGCCAAAATGTCAGCACATGTTAGGGTCTCCATTCTGGCATGAAACGATTCAATGTGCCAATCACCATATAAAAGATATCTTGTTTCTTCAACTAAAGGACGTAACGAATGATTGGTATCGCTGTCTCTCATCAAGATATTAACTGCTTCAAGTAAATCAGAGTATAGCTACACCTGGTGAAGTTACAGGAGTTGGCAAATCTGAAGACCTGTGTGAATTGCCATAATCTCAGCTTCAATAATCGATGCCTGACCAATTGCCCTAGTGAATCCCATTACCCATTGATCGTGCTTATCACAAATCACACCACCACAAGCTGCTTGACTCTGCTGTCGAACAGAAGCGTCCACATCAAGTCGCAGCCAACCTCTTATAGATGGTCTCCAATGTGTATCTAGTCGTGTGTTTCCCTGGAATATTTGATGGGTGAGCTTCTCTCCTGATGGCATCTCTATAAGGTGGTATATGCTCATTGACCCCTCAATTTTATGATTACTTCTCAAGCAGACACACACACTTGCTTATTTCTGAGGCAAAGAATCTGAAAAGCAGTTCGAAACCATCACGTGGAGAATTTCAAGATCTAGAGGAATTGTATTTACTCTTTAATGAGTTCCAGATTTTAAAGGCCTCATCTTCAAATATTTCCCTCAAATTAATTCTTAATTCGAATCAAACTGGTAGTGAGAGAGCGCATATGCAAGGGCTCGAAAATATTTGCAATTACTATTACCGTTACTATTAATGAAGCTCTTTAAAAATTCAATTATTAATCAAAGTCCAAAAAGATGCTCAAAATAGTTGAATAACGCATGGTGCTAACACGTAACTTGCCCACTGCAGATATGTTATGAGTATGTTTGGAAGACATTTTGAAATCATGATTTGACCTCAAAATCATAGTTTTATAAAAAGGTAGATAAACATATAAAAAAAATATAAAATGGTTTTTAATTTTCAAAATTATGGTTGTGTAAGTCACACAAACATCATCATATTTTTTAGAATAATTTTTAACCCTTAAAATCATAATTTGGGGAGTGGAAACCATGATTTTTCAAAAAACTATTTTTTCCAATTTTTTAAAAATTTATTCTCTAAAATAACTTTCACGTAAAAACAGAAGCTATTTTTTAAAAGATAATCAAAAGATACCATGTATATAGTCCAAAGTTGGTTCCATTGATTCTAAGATCAATTATATCCCAAAAACCAAAAAAAAAAATTGATTACAGCACTAGTTAATGGAAATCCTTTTTACATCAATGTCGAGAAATCCGACGATAACACCAAATCACAAATACCATAAAAAGAAGGAATTTTATGCTAATTCAGCCACATTTGCTTTTTCCCAAAGATGCCAGTTATGCACGACGGAGACGTCTTTAACGGGTTTCGCGTGGTCCTTTACAGTTCCTAAGTAAAATAAAAACAAAAACAACAAGGATCAATTAAATTAATGGAACCTGAACTATTCAACCGTACCATTTTTTTTAATAAATACCACCATATATAATTATATATTACATTACATTATGTAAAAGCAGCTTCATTGCAGTGTCAAATGATCTCGCAACAAATTGTATCGCAATCAATCAACCCGCACTCGGATTAATTTAGGTTATCATTCTTCAAACGAATTGATGATGTAGAAGGTATAATATCTTCGTATTCGGATCAAATCCTTGCAGCAGGGATTTTTTTTTTTCTAAAAATATGTTTTCTTCTATTAGAGAAAATCATATTTAAAAACATTAGTAGGTGGTAAATATATATACTCTTTTATGGAGATTTGAACATTAATTCGTTATATTATAAGGGACTTATGCTTTCGTTAGACCCAATCCCTGTTGGTTATTATGTATACATGGATATTTAAAATTTAATATTAGTTTTAATAAGCCTAGTGGTTTTCATGTTAATTAATATTATTAGTAATTAATCCAATAATATATTAATATTACCGAAGTCAAAAAGGTTTACAAGAAATTCCTTGTCGTCAACTTTAGCACTAGGAACAGTATATACAAAGGCGAACCCATCGCTTTAGTGAATCATATATCATATCATGACGTGTATGTAAGTTGTGGGGTCATGATGCATTTTTACACGTTTTAAGCCGCAATAGGATAATGCTATTCATATGTATGATCAGTCCGGGGCAATTTATATGTATATATTTTCATCTTGGGGGCTGATCTGGAGGGATCAAAAACTAAAACTGGGAGATGGTGAGGGGTCCTTTCATCGACGCAAATGGAGTTAAGAAAGGTGCATGGAGTGAAGAAGAAGACCAGAAGCTCATATCTTATATTCAGACCCATGGCCATCCTAATTGGCGCCAACTCCCCAAGTTAGCTGGTACTTCATTAATTCATCACCTTTGATTCTAAATTTAACGTCTCTCTCTCTATCTCTCTCTGTGCGTCTTTGATTGTGAGACTTACATATATATATATATATATATATTGGGTGTGTAATCATAGGATTGACAAGATGTGGAAAGAGCTGCAGGCTTCGATGGATGAACTACCTGCGACCGAATCTGAAACGTGGGAACTATACAGCAAAAGAGGAGGAAATCATCTTAAAACTACATGAACAACATGGAAACAAGTATGAAAATCTTTGATCTGTCACACATTCGATTCGGGGGGATTCGAGTCTCACGATAGTGACCGGAGAATGGTGTTACTGTTAGTGCAGGTGGTCGCTGATTGCTGAGAAGTTGCCTGGAAGAACAGACAACCATATAAAAAATCATTGGCATAGCCAACTCAAGAGGCGGTCCAGGGACAGAGGAATAGGGAGGGATTCTGATCATCAGGTGAAGGGCGATAAGAACAAGTCAGGTCATCGTCACAACAATGATGCGATGAAGCATTCAGATCAATCTGATATTGTGAAGATAGTGAATGAGTTGAATAATATATTCGAAAGCGCACCACTGAACTCTACGGAACCGACAACGTCATCGCCGTCGACCCACGCGGAGCAAGACAACTCTGCTTCCTTGCCTTCCATTGATACAGAATCTACCGACAAAAATTCGCCAGAAGAGTATAACAGCGTGGCTTGGCAGGAAGTTCATAAATTCCAAGGATTTAGTGGCGATTTTTGGAGTGAGCCGTTTATATCAGAAGATATTTACAGTGAATATTGCTGTCCACATATTGGCGCCGCCGGAGACATCTTTTCATACGATGGCGCGCTCTTGTTTTTCTAAGTCGTCGTTGAAGATTTTTGGTGGCATAAGACAAAAGAGAACGGAGTTGGTTCCCCCCTCCCCCCAAAAAAAAAAAAAATTTAGTCTTTGTGCTGAAGAATGGCTTCTCGGAACAGAGCGTGACAGGATCACGAGCCACAAATTAATAAGTGGACAGCAGCAGTTATGTATTTGTCTAGTGTTGAATTTTACCCGGTGACCTGTTCTCCGTTATGCCAAAATGTCGTTGAGATGACAGTAAATGAAACTGTGCATCAGAGTTTATTCAAAAAAATTTATTTTATATATTTACTTCGTAGATTGTAAATTAAATTAGAGAAATAGCTTTTATCATTAATTTAAACGATTCCGATTAGAGTTCTCTCTATTTCTAAAGCCATGTTTACCTTATATTCGCATAATTTTCATGTACGACGGATAAACTCGAATGAGCAAACCCCACATATGTCATTGATTAAAACAAAACGTGATAATTTAAAATAATAAGGGTGTCATGTAACGGACCATAGCGAAGAAAGTTGGGCTCTAATTTATCAACTTTTACTTTTCGATCTAGCAGGGCCTTTCACCAAATTAGACCAATACCCGGTTGGCATTTTTTTAATTTTCCATTTTTAAATTCAACATTTCTCTCACTCTAAATTTAGAGACTAGTTGGAGATTCATTTTAATCATAAATTACTAAATGCAAGATGTCAATCTTTCACATTCATTTTTTTTTATATAAATTTTAGATTCTTTTATGTGTACATATATACAAGTTGCGTGGTATGTTGATAATGCCTCAATGTAAATATTAAAAATTAATATTTAAAAAAAATTCGTGAAAAATTAATTTACCTGGATTTCTCAAATTTTATGAATCTGTAACCTAGTGCTCTCTTTATAGATGGAATGGAGAAGTGTGTTTTGTTTAGTTAAAGGGAGGGGAGAGATTTTATTGAAAAAGATTATTGGAATTTTTTATAAGGAAATGAGGTGAAAGGGGGAAATTTTATGGGGAGGGGGCGAGGAGAGGAACGAGATGTTAAACATAATTTAAAAAATTAATATTATTATTGTAAGAGACTTATGGTTTGGGTCCCTTCCTTTAAAAATTTTCTTAGACAAGAAAAGAGGTGGCTTTGCTCCAACTCCAATAACCCAATACCAAATAGTTTGTAAATTAGGGGGGAAAAGGCAAATGTTTCCTTCCAACTTTTTTATTTTTTTTTTAAAAAAAGCGCTCCTGCCCTCAAAAAGCCCCATCTTTAGTCCCCTAATGAGAGTTTTCTCTCTCACACCCTTACCCATGAATTCAAGGATTCAAGAGAGATTTCTCTTAAGAGGTAATATAGTTTAAAGTATTGTTTGAACACTATACTTGAACACTTCTATTAATTAAAAGTTTAATTTTAATTCTTGTGAGTGATTGATTTTTTACGTTAAACCCAATCTCATCTCATCGGGTCAATAAAAGCATCTGCAAATGACTTTTCCCATCAAAACCTTCATGATTCAAAAAGTGTGATTTTGATTCAACAAAAAATTAAATGCGTGATTTTGAAGGAAATAGTTCAAAACCTTAAGCCCAGAAAGCCCAGGCCACGCACCAACAACTTTGTATAGTGACCTTGGTCACTCCTTACTTCTCAAAACAAAAAAAACGAAGGATGGAAGTTAAGCAGAACCAAGCAGAATCCAACGGATCATATCACTTCTATCAACAAGCGCTGTTCTGACACGTTTGCATGTGGGGGGGGTATAATTTAAAAATAGGGAAATTGATCTTCTTCAATTGGATGTGGAAAGTAAATATTATTTATTTTATATGATTAAAAATAAAATAAAAAAAATTAAGATTTAAGATTGCCTTAATTTTTTACGTTTTAGTGCTTTTGATTTTATACTTGTTGGAACCATTAAATTTAAATTTTGAAGAAACTCCTTTTCCAAATAAGTTTGGTATCCAATTTGCATTGCTAGTTGGCAGTTACGTTGTGATGATGGAGGCAAGCTCATGAGCAAAGCATTAAAGGAAAGCACAGAATAAGAATAATATAATAATTTATATTTCAAAGCCTACAATGGTTTGTACATGAAATCGGGAGGATCCTAAGGAATAATAATTTATATTTCAAGCCCTACAATTTTCATTCCTCATCAATTTCCTCCATCACCCAAAGTTGTGCGAAACTATGTATGGATGATTATTCAAAACATAATTTCCAGTGAGGCTTCCTAAGTCTTTGCATGTAGAATTAAGTCTTTTAATTGTTAAATTTTGGTACATATTTAAAGGCTGAAATGCATCCCGTATCTAGACTTCGCATGCATATCCAAGATTTGAATGTGTCAACCACAATAATTTTTGAAAAAGCACGTCTGAACGAAAGAATGGCTCTTTCAGTATGTCTGCATGGTCTATTAGTCGTTCTTCGTTTATATTCCGTGATTAGATATTTGAATGAATCAAGGCACTGGAAAGTGATTTCTTTTAAACTGAAATCAAGAATTTCTTTTTTTTTTTACTTCTTTCATTACTTTATTTTCTTAAAACAATAGAAGATTTGAATTTAAATAAAGTTTTCAAAATCATGTGGGCACTATGCCGATTCAGTACTTCTGGATTCCTTCATAAAGCAACCTAATGAAACCTAAAATAACTAGCAGAAAGAGTTGATTACTTATAATATGATAAATCAATATTCATTTTTTTGCTGGAAGAAGTGACATTTAATGCATGAACATGTCTCAAACATGATTACATTCAATAAGAGAATACATGCACCTTAAAAAAAGTAAGGCAAATAGGTATTTTTTTGTGTGCATTGAATACCCTAAAATATTTTGTGATGTATTCAGCATTATAAAGTATTTCTTAGATGGTTTAGCACCCTAAATTACTTTTTATGCCTTTGTTTTTATGCACAAAAAAATGTTTTAATGTTCTGGATGTAACTCAAAGAATACTTTAGGGTGCTAGTTGCATCCAAAAAATAATTTAAGATGTTTTACACATTTGAAAAAAATATTTTAGAATGTGTTATAAAACATTTTAGGGTGCTGGATGCACATGGAAAAATATTTTATATTGCTAGATGCACCTTAATGCAAAAAAGAAATAACTATGTTTCTTTTTAAACCGAGTTATAATGGTTTTAGTTATAACATTTTGTATATACATTTTTATTAAGAAAACTGAAAACGTGCAATTCATCTTGATTTATCTCTTGTGCATATTTCCAAATCAATCCTAACTACTCGGTCAATCTGAAGTCAACCTTACCCTTGTTCCACAAAAGGAAGGGAAGGGAGTCATCGGTGGCAACCCCAAAAGCGAGTGGGAACAATGTGAAAATAAAATTAACGAAATTTTGGTCGAAACCGCGGAGTCAAAAAGGTTCAATACAGGATATAGTTTTTTTTCTTTTGAAAAAAAATGTCTAATTAGACGGAATCGGGTATCTTTTAATTAAAGACAAGGCCAACAGTATAAAGTGTGACCATCGCTTTCTTGACTTAACTTTATTTGTCAAGCAACCAATCCTCACAAACACTTTGCACTCCCTCATAGCCCTCACACACACACACACACACAAAGATCAGCAAAAAGAAAAGGCAACAACGCTTCTTCTAGTTCACAAGCACACCCAATATTTAATATATATTATGTTACTGTTAGGGGATCTTCCATGAAACTTGAAAGCATACCCGTGTTTCTTTTTCAGCGTGTTGATTGTGAAAGAGCTTCAGTATTATTTAGAAGATCCGACGTTCTTATATATACATGTGCGTCCGCTGCCTTCTTTGAGTGCGTTTGTTCCCATATTTGAAGTCTTGTCTGAGAGAGCCAGACAAGTCTGTTAATAGATATAGGTGACGATGAGAAGCCCTTACTATGACAGAAATGGAGTAAAGAGAGGCGCGTGGAGTAAGGAAGAAGATGAAAAGTTAAGAGCATATGTTGAGAGATACGGCCACAGCAATTGGCGTCAACTTCCCAAACACGCAGGTACACACACACACACACACACTCGCACTTGAACTTGTGTTAACCAAACTTGAAACCAGATTTCGAACTCTTCCTCTATTAGCTGTGAGCATGAACCCAACTTGTATTTCCAACTTAGCCAACTTTAGTTTTTAAATAAATTAAAGAAACACATCATGTTGGGATATGGATGTTCATGGAGTTTCATCTGCATTAATTTTACAGGCTTAGCAAGGTGCGGGAAGAGTTGCAGACTTCGATGGCTAAATTACCTGCGACCAGATGTAAAGCGCGGGAATTTCACCCAAGAAGAAGATGAAGTCATCATCGAATTACATCAGAAACTTGGAAATAAGTAAGCAAACGTTACTTTTGACATCGATCATTTTTTTCCCCGGCCCATAATATTTATTTCCTTTAGTATGGCTACGATGATGATGACTTGGGAAGAGTAAAGTTTGAAGGACGAAGAGTTTTTCATGTCCACTTGAAAATGATTTCTTAAAGTGTGAAAATTAAGTTATAAGATCAATTTTTGTTTATGCAAGATCGTTCTATGCAATACCTAATAATATATATGTGATATTTATCGTCGCAGATGGTCTTTGATTGCGGAAAGAATACCAGGGAGAAGTGACAACGAGGTTAAGAACCATTGGCATAGCCACCTGAAGAAGCACTTGGAGAGCAAAATGAAACCTAGTGGTACTTCTTGGGGAGAAACTACAAAGTATTTCGAACCAGAAAATGCTTTGCTTGGTTCTGATTCTGCTTCCTCCAGCAATATCTCCGAAAGCTCACCACCCAGGTGCAGTTCATTTTCAATCTCTGCCTTGGGAGAAGAAATGTTTGAAGAACTCGGAGATTTTTGGACGCAGCCATTTGTACCAGAGAATACATATGAGCAGGATCACTATTACAATCTGAATAACTACGCAGCAAATGAAGCAGACGCAGTGGATGAGTATTCATCATACCTCTTTGAGAATTCTGAGTTTTTGTGCCAAGTGATGCAAGAATTTCCCGAAGATCCCACAAAGGATATATCAGCAAATAATTAATCCATTAAAATTAAACATTGAGTTGCAGATATTGCGGATCAAAGCTGAAGATTGCTAGCTAGCTAAGGCGCACACACACATGATGAGTGTCATAAAAACCAACAGATTCCTTTTTATTTCCAGCAACATACACCAAATTTGCAACTTCGTCTGTACCCTGATATGAAGCCTCCTACTAATGATTAATGCATCACAGTATACATCATATTGCATGTGGTTCGTATTATTGATTTCTGTGGACTGGCATCTATATGTATCAAACCGAAGTTTGTGAATCTGTATGCGTAAAATTTGTCTACTTTAATCTAAATGCAGCGGACATCCCAAAGAGGATTCTTGCTCAAAAAAAAAAAAAAAAAAAAAATATATATATATATATATAAGAACACACAGAGACAAACAAGCACAAGGCTAGGGTTTCTATAGTTTTTTGCCAATAAAAAACAAAGGGCCGGAATAGAAATTATAAATCAACTAAAAATTAAACTAAATCAGCCTTCAACTTCAGCCATGCTAATGCTGCATGGGAACTACTTCTCCAGTGTGACTTACTTTTCTAATTTAATTATATTAAAAATGTTGGTTAAGTTAATTAGCTAATATAATATATTTTCTCTAAAACACTCTAATAATTTTCCGTAATTTCTTCACCCTCTCTTAATTATTGTTGACAGAGCATCATTATAGATGATTTGAGAGAAAATGTTAAAAATTAGAAATATGTCCTAAGGTAAAATCCCCAATTAGATCCTATAATAAGAGCCAGAGAAGTGTTTCAAGAATTAGAATTCCGCGATTCTTAAACCCAACCAATTGTCCCAGAAATTACAGAAAAACATAAAATGATCTCCCTGCCTCTGTGTTTTTGTTTTCCATTTTGGCATCTCGAAGAAAAGCATGAAATGATCATAATGACCATTTAATTAACAACTGGAGATCATTATGTTGTGTGCGAGTTTTGAATTTCGGCGGGCGATCAGTTTTCTGTTTTTTCCAAAATGTCATGCGCCCGACGACCATTTTAGGCGAGTTTTCTGTTTTCGTTTTTGGGTTAAAACTAAAAAGTCAAGTTCTTTTATTTTCACCGCGGGTAAACTCAAATCCCATGTCCCTAAATAACGGGCAATAGTTTTAAAATAAATACTTAGGGCAAAGATGAGCATACCATTTTAAATAGTACCCTAACTTTACTTAGGTTTATATAAGTCTTTTAGTTTTCAACGTCACTGTTAAATAAATGAATGGAAAATAATAAATTGCTTACTCAAAAGCCACGAACTTAGTATTATTAAGTATTGATTAATCTAATAATTATCATTAAAATATTTTACGACTTGAGATAAATAATAACAAACCTAAGATAAATACGTTGTATTTTAATTCTAAATATTTATTTGAAGATGTTGAAAATATTAAATTATGTGAAGGAATAGAGTGATTTAATGACAATTATATTATTTTTTTTATTTTGCCAGAGATTTAATGACCATTGTATATCCTCCTTGAAAGTTTTTTTCTTCCTTTTTAAAGAAAAATACATCAGTTAAAATGTGCATTCGATTATTGGCAAATTAAAAGCGCACATTTCACCGTATAACTCCATGATAAGCACAATTATCTTAAATAAAGATAAAATCTATCTCATTTACTTATCTCATAAACTGGAAAATTAGCATTGAAAAGCTATATTGGGGCTTCAAAACATCAATATAAAAACAAGCACATAATGTTTAGTTTGTTTTCTTAATCAATATTTATGAATGTTTTGTCAAACATTTAGATTTTAATCTTGTCAGTTTTTCTTAATGAAACTAATGGTGCTAGGTTAGAGCGCTAAAAAGACACTTTGTAAGATGGTGGAATCAAATTAAATTTTTGTGTAAGTTAAAAGATAAAATATAATTTTTTTTGCCTTTGATTATTAACAGAATACTCATCTCAAAATATTTATTAAACCATCTGGGATGACTTGTCCAACAAAACCTATAAATCCCCCCCCCCCAAAAAAATACTGGTTCCCCAAAGCGTGAATTTAAAGGCAATAAATTTACCAAACAAAAATAAGGGCAATAGCTAAAAGCGTTGAGCGAGCGCAAATCCCGAGCCACGCAACATTTAACAGACTGATATAAAATAAAGTGAAATTGCATTTAACTTCCACGTTAAAAAATTAATATCAGAAAGATTCTAAAAAGTTGTTAATAAAATTTTACTGATATTAATTTTTTTATTTGAGACCTAAATGCAATTTCCCCAAAATTAAAATGAACTGTGTCCAATTGATCATATCACTATTACCGGTTATGGCCTTCAACAAGAACTCCCTTGACATGTATGTAAGCCTGTGAAGTATATAAATGAGACAAAATGAATTGTGTTTAATAGGATGCAAAAAATAAATGTTTTTATTTATTTATTAGGGTACTAATTTATATTAATATTAAGGGTTAAAGTGCAAAGATAATCTTTAACTTTTATCGGAAGTGTGTTCAACACTATATACGTTTCAAAGGTGTAAAAATACTAATAAACATTTAAAATAGAAGTAGAAATGTTATAATTACTTAATATAACCTAACACTATTAAATATGTATATACAAAAACAGTGTGAGCCCCATCACAACAAGTAACTGTGCTATACCATATTTAACCAGTTTTTGCATTTTTTGCACCAATTTATTTGAATGTTTACCGGGTATTTTTGCGTCTTAAAAATATATTTGGTGTTGGATTCATTTTTGGTGAAAGTTTATAGGTATTTTTACACTTAAACCCTTGATAGTCACCAAATGTCAAATGTGCCTGTAAGTATCTAAATTAAAATACGGAATTTGCTTGTTCTGATCAGTGCAGGATCAGAAACAAATCATAGAGAAAAGCAAAATGCATGCATGTTTCAGGACTCAGCGACTCAGTAAGCTATGTACATACATAAATCAGATTCTTTTTTGGTTTCTATTTCTCAACCTCTAAGTCACCAAATAGGGCGTAACATTTCAGTTTCTACGCTTTCATACTTAATCAAGTCCAACGATGCTCTCATTTCTTCCATTTTCTATAAAGTCATGTGAAACTGGCATGTTGTTCAAATTAATGGTGTATAGAATGAGGCTTACTGAGTCTTTTAACAGATCAACAAAGAGGAGAGACTTTAATTTGTTTCCTTTATTATGTATGACATATTCAGATTTAAAGTCATGAAACTAATTTCATGCCTAGACTTCGCATGTATTTCTAAGATTTGAATGTGTCAAACACAATAATTTATGAAAATGGAAGCCTGAGCAAAAGAATGTCTGTATAAGAGTGTATGGTCTCTCTCTCTCTCTTTTTATTTTTTTTTGGGGGGGGGGGCGGTTGGGGGGG
>QFDD01004304.1:0-13083 GCA_006871305.1 Vachellia collinsii | reverse complement strand
CAAACAAACTCAATTCCATAGCATTTTTCTATACTATTTATGTTCGAATATTGATTGGTAAAATCGAGTTTAGGCCGAAATAATTTTTACAAAATTGATTGTAGTCCATAGGTTAAGAGAATGGTTCATCTTCTTCTCTGTTCTGCTACTCGTGATTCTCATCATATCCATTAATTAACCTCCTCCTGGCTTTTTATCATATTTTATCTTTCTTGAATTCATTACACCGAGGATATGATGATTTAGGATCAATATCAACCCCTTAATTAGGTCATACGTTAAGAATTAGAGGAGTATAAGGAAGATATAATGCAATATTCCTACTTCTCACCTCCCACAGGCACAAAATATGAAGATCTTTGTCCTCTCCTGCGTTAGCTGTCATAAATTATTTCTTGTTCATTTAATGAATAAAAAGGGAAGGGAAAGGGAAAAGATGAAGAAACAAACCTATTTACTTACATAAAAAGAGTGATGATAGAATATCATGAGCTTGCAAGAAACGAGTGCCCCACTTTAATTTGCGAGAAGCAAACTCCACGGTAAAGGGCACAAGACTTTTTGCTCAACAAAATAGAGTTCACATCCATAGAAACAACGAGTAATTCTGGTCCTCATGGTTTGGTTTTGATGCTTAAAGTTGACTCAGAGGATCCATGTTCAAATACTGTTACTACCAGCACATCCATAAAAACAATCAAACAAAGCCTGAAGTAGGCTTTGGTTACATGAAAGACTTACACAATCTCTTATTATTATTAGTAGCAAAAATCTCCCTAGCCATTCATGATAGAGGTTTGTGTGTATGTGTGTCAGTACATACGTATATATACCTGGCTATTGCTGAGGGCAAGGATCATAGCAGAAGGTGGTGATATCAAAACAAAGACACTATGGAGGAAATGATTGCAAAGCATCAGAAACAATTCTTACAAGCAGAATGGCAAGTTTCTCCCCAGTCATAGCAGTAATCCGTTGCACAGTCTGTCGGAAACTATTATTTTCTCAAAAATTCCATGGCAAATTCTCTGTTTTTTTTAGTGATACTAGGGGAGGGAAAATTTTTTTGAATTGGATTTAATTGATTTTTCTTACTTTCTTACCTCAAACCTTATATTTATTAAAATTTTATAACCACACTTCTTCAATTTTTTTAAATGCAACTCATAAAACCTCCCCTCCAAATCCCACGTAATACGTCGTAATAGCACAGATATATATATATATATATATCTATTCACTGCGCCAGTGTGTGTGTGGTTTTTTCGACCCAAACAGGCAAACACCTTCCTGCTGTGCGTGTCCTCACACACACACACACAAACAATACCTAAAAATGTTAAATCCTTGAGCATGACTTTCTGACAGGAATATTCTTCTGCGTTATAGTTAGTTGAAGAAGAACACGTAAGTAAGCCTTAAGCGAGACGCTTGGTGTTAGTTGGATTACAAAGTAGATGGATTTGACAGTCCCTAGCCACTATATATGTGAGGTAAGAAAAAATTATATTTGTGACTGTTAAAGATTGGGTGAGATTCATCCCATTTTAAAATATTAAGGGTCAAATTGCTTCAACTGAAAAAAATAGTACTTTTGATCAATTTTAGATGCTACGTAACAGTAAATATAAAAATTCTGTTTTATTAAAGCATTTACCCTCATCATCAATCAGCACAGCAGATCATAGAGAAGTATACATAATAGTTAAGAGCAAGATCTGAAGGAACCCTTATTAAGCCCGTTAAGGGTTGTTGTTGAGAGGAAGAGTGGGGTTTGGGAGACATTTACAGAAACATATGTTTTTAATACAATGAGGACAGCCTTGACCCCCAGGCCAAGGGGCGCTACAGTAAAGGATACAGTCTTCATCTTTATTGCACAATGTGTCTGTTGTTGTGCTTCCTCCTCCCCTTACTTCCATTGTTGCTCTTGAACACCACCCTGCAATAATATTATTTTCAACACACACACAACATTTCATTAGATATAAATATATTATAAATAGTGCAATATAGATGGAATGATATTTGATCCTCCACCAGTTAATTACCTGAAGATATGAGAAGCAAGAAAACAAAGAAAGAGAAGCTAATGTTTGGAGCCTTTGCCATTCTGCACTAATAAGAGTTAGAAGAATTGTGTGTGTATTGTGAATGAAGAGTATCATCTGGGGGTGGCCTTAATTTATAGTACCATGTTTGGAGGTTTTTTTACTGTTTGGATTTATGACCCTAAAATCTCAATTCATTGTTGTGGATTTTTTTAAAATATATAATTATCATTAATGCAATTGATTCTTATACATACATGCATGCACGCACATTCAATTCATTGGGGATTGCTTACAGTAAGACCTTAGTTGTATTTTCTGGGCTTGGGGCCTTAATATATTAACCACACATGTACTTCAATTATTAAAATATTTAATCCTTCAATTTTAGCCAATTAAGTTTCAATTTATATATTTTGATCCTCAAATTTTATTTTATTTATAATATTGATCTCTACAACTTGATAAAAATACGAGCTATTTTACCCTTTGAGGGACAAAACTTATACTTTAAAATTTGAGGGATCAAAACAAAATGAAAACAAATTTAAGGGATCACAAGTTCTATTAACCCAATATTCTACTTGATATGTCATTTGATTGCTTGATTTTGATATAGAATAATTTGTTGGTCCACGATACAAGTCACTTGACGAACAATTAATAATTATTTGTCAATTTTGCTTTTATAATTAATGCTCCAATGTGGCTCCTTATATTTTTCTCTTCCCTTCAAACTCTTAATTAATATGGCAAAGTTGAAAAATGTTTTCAATTTAAGATAAATTTAACGAGTCAACTGTTATTTATTGATTACAATGAATTAGTTGAAGCGACTTATAGTATGTAAACTTCTGAGTATAAATAGGGATAAAGTTAGAATTTTTTTTTAAATTTTTAAGACATAATTAATGAAATTTTATATTTTAAAATTTTGGTAAAACATGTTAGAAACACTTAAGTAAACTGGATCAAAGAGAAGTATTTTTCTTTTCATATAAGAATTAGAGCGTTTATTGAACATTTCACAAAGGCGTGCTTAAATAAAGGGAAAAAAACTGGGAAGACCAAAATATTTGGGCAAAAAAACCAATATTTAAATTGAACATTTCAAGGTTTTAAGTTCTATCCTCAGGGAGAATTATTGGAACATGAAAAGACTAAATTATCCCTTCTATAAAACACGAAAAGCATATATAAAAAAAATGCGTTGGCGTTGTTCGGAAATAGTTGAACGCCACATGTTTCAGAATAGGATGATAAGTTTTAACTGTAACCCTGATTAAGTTGAGAAATTTTTTTAAGAAAATGCCTAAAAATATTTGAAAAAGTTTGTTCATTGCATTATTTTTCGAGATAGGGAAAAATATTTCAAGATATAAAGGGTTTATTACTCGAGACCCTCAGGAGAAAAAAAAAACGGTGATAATTTTATTCGAATGTTATTTGTCCATCATGACCCTCAATCATTCTCCCTACTTTTGAAGGTAACTGTTGATTGTTGAAGAAACAAGAAAGACATAAATGCTAATTACAGAAATTTATATTCATTTATTCCTCTTCTAATTAAGGATCCGTTTGATGATTTTTGAAGAGAAATGAAGACTCATGAATAAAATTGAAACTCTTGAAGATTACTGAAAGGTGAAACTCATGAAAAAGGTGGAAATTAAAGCTACTTGGCAGAGATTTTTCTTGAACATAATACTTTCATTTAAAAAAATATTAGTAAAGACTTTTGAAAATTTTCGAAGAAATATGGAAGATAATTGAAGCTAATTGTAATGTTTGCTTAGTTTAACATAATCATCATTTAAAAAAAAGATAATTGAACCTAATTGTAGACATTATTTTTATTCCTTCCTTATTCAATATTAATGTGGAAAATACGTTGAATACTTGTGAAGATTATTGAAGACTCTTTAAAGATTCAAAGTTGATTAATTGAAAGTCGTTTCTTCACAGATAAATAATTAGTCGTTTGTTTTATATTCTTTAAATCAACTAATAATCAAATTGTACTTAAAATGGATATCTAATGTCAACCCCGAAAAAATCAAAATCACATAAATCCACAGACCTTCAAAATGTATATTAGTTAAAGAGGGAAATCTTTTGCTTTTTTAATTCTTCGATGGGATAGGACGGAAGGCATGACGGAATTTACTTCGAGTGGGGGCTATTTTGGCATTTTTATTCGTATACCTATTTAATAAATATAAAAGCTAGCCCATTCCAAAGAGCAAACCAAGCAAACCTGTGGAAATTAATTAACATTGCATAATGCATTACACAGTATCGAAGAGCACTGTAATTGAACCAAATATGCCCTTAATTGATTAATTAGGAACCACCACGTACTCAACCAAAAGAGAACAATAGAGGAACCATAAGCAAGATTAAGAAACCCTTTAAGAATACAGACTGGAAGACCAATTAAGCCAACACCAGGTTGAGTACAACATGGAACACAGTCTGAGGAATCATGACAGAGACAGTATGTAATTACTATAGCTTGTGCTTCCTCCTCCTCCTCCCACTTCTCTTGCTGCTCTTGAACACCAACCTGCAATTAATATATTTAACTTAGTTAATTTCATTTCATCACTTAATTAATTCCCAAGCCAAACAAAGCACATATACATACATACATATATATATATTTGCTACAATACTTGTATACTCTATCAGATCCTAAATGTAGAGCAACTTCTAGAAGCAATATTTAGTTCAGAATATAAGCCATCTTGTCATGTTAACTGATTCTTTTGCTAACTCTAACCTTGTCAACGTGGTTTAGAAGATATAAGGGTGAAACTGGAAACAATTGCCATCTTTGTTGAAAAGATTGAATAAGAAATTATATTTTCTAATGATACATGAATGTTTAGGATTAGTGGGGGAGGCGTGTGTTCATGTACACTCCTCCGCTCCTTGATGTATGACATAATTGGGAAGCTGGTCGTGGTCATAAATGTAATAATTATTTCCAATTTTTGTCATTTGTTTTCAAATTATCCCTATCAATGCTCCATCAATGATAATCAATTAAGAGGGAGTGAGGGAGGAATTAAGGAAGATGGTTATAGGTATTTTAGGAAAAAAATGTCATATTTACTAACTTAACTAATATCCTTAATATAATTAAATTAGGTAAAATAGATTATATATACATTAATATTGGGTTACCTGGTGTTAAAAGAAGCAAGAAAATAAAGAAAGCGAAATTGATAGTTGAAGCCTTTGCCATTTGCACAAATAAGAGTTTGAACTTGAAGAATTGTATACTGGGAATGAATTAGTCTGGATGGTGAAGAATACCATCTGGAGGGCATTATTTATAACATAATGTTTTGGAGGTTTTTGACTATTTGAATTTATGACCCTAAATCTCAATTAATTGTTGTGGACTTTCTTAAATCTATATATTATCATTAATTCAATTAATTCTTGTATATATCCATGCATGCACACTCATTGGGGAATATTGTCCAGTCAAACATTAGTTGTATTGTATTTTCTGGGTTGGGGCCTCAATAGTGACCAAATATATATATATATATATTTCAAATATTAAAATGTTCCACTTGTCATGTTACACAAACTACTTACAAATTACAAAATGTGAGTATTTTTAATTCCATGTAAAACAAGATTTTGAGAATTAAAAGTATTTTTATAAATACAAATGTATCCTCGTAGCAAGAGATACTTATATTCCAGGTAATGTGACTAAATGTGTGTATCTTTTTAAGTGGAAATACAAACTTTTATTTACTACTGAGAGAGTTGCTCTTTTCGAAAGACCCAACTTGAGTTGCTGGGAATTAAAAAAAATTATTTATTTTGAGTATTTAATTATTGATTTGTTGTCGCATGAGAAGAATGAGCGAATTCAAACGCTTATTGAAGAGCAAACTGGATTATATAAGCAACTTAATTTTTCCGAATTTACATTAATTCCAGTCTTTTTTTTTAAGTATTTAGTTTAGTTAGTAGCATGAGAGCTCTTTTAAAAGTCGGAGATGGTAGTGTTTGATTCTATTTATAATCTTATACCACTAATGTTTATCCATCTGAATTATTAAAAAAAAAAATTTTGAGCTTCTGACCATGATTTAGAGCTCCTCTGCAATAGAATTCAAGGGGTGAATTTCTCTTCTTTTTCTATAATGATTGATAATCTGATACTTTTGAATAATTTAATATTTGAGTATTAAATTGGGTCAATAAACATTAAACGTTTGATTATGTCACGGCAGATCAATATTGGTATGTTTTTAATACTTTTGATGTGACATTACATAAAAAAAAACTTTCAAGGATCCATTGTTATTTCGTAAAAGTTTTCAGGATAAAAATGCTCTTTGACTTAAGAAAAATACTATACATATTATAAGTTTATTTGTAAGGTTATTAATGACCGATTTTCAATTTGATCTTTATTTAATTCTTATTGAAGAAAAAAAAAAGGGTGATAATTATGTGAGTTAGAAAAACAAAATGAGAATGAAAAAGGCTCTGATCAAGATACTGATCTCAGAGCACCGCAGTATTATTTATAGAGTGAGATTTGTACAGAGTGCTTTACACGTGGCTCACCACTTGCATGAGTGAATTACTGACCGTAACAGAATTGGTTAGAACTATAACTATATACAGGCTGTCAGTATACATAAATAACTAACTTTGGCTAACTAATGTTATCTTCACTAACATCCCCCCGTAAACGAGAGGGTGACGGAGTAAGCCCGAGTTTATCTTTGAGAGTGACGAAGCGTGAATGAGTTAACGGTTTGGTGAGACAGTCTGCGAGTTGATCCTGGGAAGGCACATATTGGACTGCGAGTTGCTTGGAGAGAACGAGGTCTCGCACAAAGTGTGTGTCTATTTCAATGTGTTTAGTTCGAGCATGAAAGACTGGGTTGGACGCAAGGGCAGCGATGCTAACATTATCACACCAAATAACAGAGCCCGTGGAAGAGAAATGAAGTTCATGTAACAATGAACTTATCCATGCAAGTTCAGCAGTAGTGTTGGTGAGAGCTCGATATTTTGATTCTGTAGATGACCGTGAAACTACAGACTGCTTCTTAGAAGAGCAGGAGACAAGCGAATCACCAAGGAACACAAAATACCCACTGGTGGAGCGTCGATCATCCGGACACGTAGCCTAGTCTGCATCGCAGTAAGCTGTGAGCTGCAGTGAGTTGGAGGATTTGAGAAGAACACCTCGGGATGCTGTTCCTTTAAGATACCTGAGCAAGCGTTTCACAGCACGCCATTGGAGTTCAGTGGGTTTACTTAGAAACTGACTTAACTTGCTAACTGCATAACATATATTTGGACGTGTGTTGACCAAGTATTGGAGGCCCCCTACAATGCTCCGATATAAGTGAGGATTGGAGAATGGTTGACTATCATTGAGGGCGAGAGCACGACTAGGGACCATGGGAGTGGGACATGGAGCACAGTTTAACATGCCACACCGTGAGAGTAAGTCAGAGACATACTTGGTCTGTGAGAGAAGGAACCCACAAGGATCAAGTGAAATTTCAAATCCCAGAAAATAATGGATATCACCTAGATCTTTGAGAGCAAACATGACATTGAGCTTGATGGTGAATTGTGAAATGCTGCTGGAGTTGCTTCCTGTGACAAGTATGTCGTCCACATAAATGATGACAATGAGCACCTCAGAATCATCACGATAGAAAAACAGAGATGAATCTGTCTTGCAGTTGATGAATTTCCATGAGAGCAAGGTGAGACGCAGTCGATCGTACCAGGCTCGAGGAGCTTGCTTTAGACCATACAGAGCCTTGGTGAGCTTGCAAACATAGTTTGGATGCTTAGGATCAACGAAGCCTTCTGGTTGCTTCATGTAGACAACCTCAGATAAAAAGCCATTCAGAAAAGCATTGTTAATGTCAACTTCGCACAGGCCATTAATAGCACGAGGCAATAGTGAGAACAATGCGAACGGTGGTCATTTTAACCACAAGACTGAACACATCTCCAAAATCAACTCCAGGTTCTTGAAAATACCCTTTGGCAACCAAACACGCCTTCAACTTTTCAAGTGACCCGTCGGGTTTAAATTTCCTTTTGAAAATCCACTTGTTGCCTACTACATGTTGCCGTGGACTAGGTGGAACAAGGCACCAGGTATTGTTGCACACAAGGGCAGTGTACTCATTCAACATAGCAGCGTGCCAACCAGAGTGAAGCAGGGCTTCTCAGACTATGCGAGGTTCAGGTGATGCAGAAGATGTGAGACCAATAAAAGAAGTCTTCTTCTTTGAAATTCTAGACTTAGACCTCGTGACCATCGGATGAACATTCTGAGGAACTTGAGGCATGGGGGACAGCCCTGAGGAGGATGGCCGAGGTCGAGGATCAGTGGAGATAGGTGGAACAGAGGGTGGTGATGCAAGACTGCTTGGTGCATATGAGGCCGAGGGTGCCTTCTGAAGTTCAATGGAGAGTGAAGGGAAGGCATCTAGAGAACAACCTGCCCGGAAAGAGGGTGGGATGTCCAACACATGCCCTGCAAAAGGAAAGTCAGTTTCATTGAAGACAACGTGGCGGGATATATAAATTTTACCCGAAGGGCTAAGATATTTGAACCCTTTATGGCTGCCACTCAAACCAAGAAATGTGCATCTTTCAGAGTGAAACTGAAGCTTGTGCTGATTATATGGTCTCAAGCACGGAAAGCATGCACAGCCAAACGTACGTAGAGTAAGATAGTCTGGTAGTTTCTAAAATATGGCTTGATATGGGGACATATTGATGACTGGAGTAGGGAGCCGATTAATGATGTGAACTGCCATGGAGAAAGATTCCCACAAGTACATGACTGGCATATGTGCCTGAGCAAGCAAACTTAAACCAGTTTCTACGATGTGGCGATGTTTCCGTTCAACACGACCGTTTTGTGCGGAAGTGTACGGGCAGGAGTGTCGGAAAATGATTCCTGAATCAGTGAGAAAGTTTACAAAGGAGCGATACTCCCCACCCCAATCACTCTGTAGTACTTTTACTTTTGAGTTAAACTGGTTTTTCACCATCGCCTTGAAATTTTTAAAGGCTGCAAGTGCTTCGTCCTTAGTATGTAATGGATAGAGCCAAGAGAAACGGCTAAAGTCATCAAGAAAGCAAATGTAGTATCGATATCCATTTATTGATTTTACTGGCGCAGGACCCCAAAGATCTGTATGAATAAGATCTAATGGAGCAAGTGCTCTGATAGTGGAAAGTGGAAATGGTAGAGCGTGGGATTTGCCATATTGGCAAGCATTACAGAAGTTGAGCTTATCTCTAGAGGGAATACTGATATTATAGTCTCTAAGAATGCGTTTAACTGTGTTACAAGAAGAGTGGCCCAATTTTCTATGCCAATTATCTAAAACAGAAAGATAAACTGAAGGAGTAGAAGAACAGGCTGATTTGCCGAAACGTGGAGCCTGATTCATCTTGTAGAGGCCATCAGTTTTTGTCCCTGTTAGCAACACCTTGTGCGTTGACTTGTCCTTCACACGACAATTTTCAGAGTCAAATTCGACAAGAACGTTGTTATCATAAGTTAATTCAGCAACACTAAGAAGATTTTTCTTAATTTCAGGAACAACCAAAACTCTTCGTAGGGATAGAGTGATATCTTCGGAAGAAATAGTAGCTGGTGCAGAGCGCTGAATATGAAGTTTGGAACCATTCCCAACAGATAGATTACCTGACTCAGAAGTACCAGGTGTGTCCTGATGAGTGATGTGGTTGGTTGCACTGCTGTCCATGTACCAGTCCGGATCAGTTACTGTGCCAAGCGTAGCTACGTAGGCAGAAACAGGTGAAGCCTGGGAATGAGGGTCATCTGTTCCTGTATAAGATCTATCGAAACGATAGAAGCATTGTGTGGCTGTATGTCCTTGTCTAGAGCACACTTGGCATGTCGGTTTTGATCTGTTGGAGCGGCCCCTGCCACATCCCCTGCGTGAGTGATTTCCAAGAGTGCGATGACCAGAGCCGCGAGAGTAGCTGTACTGTGGTTGAGGAGCAGAGACACCAGAAGAGTTAGATCCAATAGCAACATTAGCAAAAGAGGAACTCACCGTGTTTACATCATTGAGATGTTCAAGATGACGTTCAAAGGTAAGGAGACGAGTGTGAACGTCAATCCAAGAGAGATTGTCCCGATCTGAGAGATGAACAACGATCGGTGTATATTCAGCGTCAAGACCAACAAGAACTTGAGTGATAAGATCTGTTTCAGCAATCGGACTTCCAGCCATGGTAAGATTGTCAGCAATGGACTTCATCTTTGTCATATATTCGTCAACTGTGCTGGAGCCCTTCTGAGTACGTTGTAGTTTGGACTTAAACATTGTGACTCTTGATCTGGAGTGAGCATTCATCAGATCTGTGACAGCTTTCCAGACCTGTGAAGCAGTCTTGCAGTAGAGAAGTTGAGATGCAATGGACGGTGTCATGGTGCCAAGAAGCCAGCTGAAAATAATTTGGTCAGTGGCGAGCCAATCTTCAAATTCCGGATTGACATGAACACTGGAGTCATCAGTGATGAACTCAGACGGGCAGGGTTTTGTGCCTAGTACAAATGCATCAACACAATGGCCTCGTAGGGCAGGTAGAACCAGTGAGTGCCATAGCAAGAAGTTGGATCTATCCAGCTTGATGGATCCAGTCTGATTCAAGCTGTTCAGTAATGGAATGGACTTGGTTTGAACAGTGGAAGGGGACGACTGAGTAATGGAGGGTGTGGTTGTTTCAGCGGAGGAAGTAGGGGAGGAGAGAGTTGCCATGGGGATCGTGAAAGGCGTCTGATACCAAGTTAGAAAAAAAAAAAAAGAGAATGAAAAAGGCTCTGATCAAGATACTGATCTCAGAGCAATGCAGTATTATTTATAGAGTGAGGTTTGCACAGAGTGCTTTACACGTGGCTCACCACTTGCATGAGTGAATTACTGACCGTAACAGAATTGGTTAGAACTGTAACTATAGACAGGCTATCAGTATACATAAATAACTAACTTTGGCTAACTAATGTTATCTTCACTAACAATGTGTAAATGCGGGGGGGGGGGGAGAAAATTTTAATAAAGATAAAATTAAAAATCTTATCAATTTAAAACATATTTAATGAGTTAATTGCTGTTTATTAAGTTAAATTATAATTACTTCTAAGGACCAAGTGATATTGTATAAAACTTGATATTTGAGTTTGGGAAAATTCCACATATTTGATTTGATATCTCTTTTAATTCGTCGAAGAACCACCACGTCAAGGACCCGCCAACGATAGCCGCCGATCACCATAGAAGGCCACCAACAAGTCGCAACTTTTTAGCTCATTAACTTCTTTTGAAAAAATAATTTATTCCAAATTTAATTTGAGTAAAATTTCAAATTAAGTTAAAGGCTGCGTTCATCCTAAGTAAGTTTCACTTTTATAAATTTTTACCACGTCTTTATTATAAATCACTTTTGATTAATTCTCATGGATCGATAAGTGATGGTTAAGAAATTATCATAATTTAAATTGATAAAAATTTCATGTTTTCACTTATTAAAATTCCCTTTTTCTCCCCTGTAACTTTCCTTGAAATTGTAAAAGCAAAACAAGCAATGGATTATATCAACTTGTCAAGCTATGTACTCTAACTCCATTTATAGGGTAGAGAGATAATGAATTTTTTTTCCTGATATCATTAAATTCTTATACAAATTTACAATTTTACTCTTCATTTATATCTGGTTAATTTTATTCTCATGAGATATAATGATATTGAATAAATATAAAGTTGAAAAGTTATTATATTTTAACGTATAATTCATAAAGTTTGAAATTTATCATAAGTAGGCCCAGCTGGGTAACTCCTTCAAAGTTCGGTGGATTGGAGTAAGCCACTTGTAATTAATAAGGAGTGCTTTAATTTTGAGTAGCAAGGGGACAAGAATGTATAGAAAGATTAATCGACACGCGCGAGCACATAGAGTATTACTAATATATATGACGAAAATATCATCAACTGGATAGCCCAATACAATTATACAAGAAGCACATAAGGAAGATTGATTAAGTAATTAATTAAGGAAGCATATTAATTAATTAATTACTTAATTAACTAATTAATTAATTAGGCTTGGTGGGGGGACATTTACAGGAGAAATACTTACATACTCCCGGAGTACCACGTCATCCATGCTCTGCCCAATGAAAATATTCTAAGTGTCATCTATTATGATCTCATATCCCATAAATTTCTCCTGATTATTTTCATTTTTCCATAACCCATTACAATAGATATTTATTATGGAAAAAGAGAAATAATTAAGAGAAATTTATGGGATATGATACCCACAATAAATGACACTTGGAACATTCTCATTAGACAGAGTATGGATGACGTGGTACTCCCGGAGTTTGTAAGTATTTCTCCATTTACAGGCACATAAGCCACCAACACAAAGAGGCACACAGGGACCCCAAGGTGCTGTACAGTATGGAGTACAATATGAGGGAACATTACAGAATGTATTTGTTGTTGTGCCTCCATTGCCACCTCCTATTTCTTTTCCTGCTCTTGAACACCAACCTGCAATATATTTATATATGAATTATTTAATTAATTTCCTTAATTCCATAACTTTCAAAGGTAACGAAAACAGATATTGAATAAAATTAATATTGAGTCATATTTATACCTGATGTTACGCGAAAGTAATGGTTGAAGCCTTTGCCATTTTTGCACTAATAAGAGTTTATTGAAGAAATTGTATCTATTGTGAATGAATCACTGGTATGATGAAGAAATATCATCTGGAGGGCTTAATTTATAATACCATGTTTGGAGGTTTAATTTTTGACTAATTTGAATCTTAATCTCAATTAATTGTTGTGGATTTTTTGAAATCCATTGTCATTAATGCAATTAATTCTTATACATGCATGCAGCACATTCATTGGGGATTGCCCGCAGTAAAACCTTAATTGAATATGGTAACCAGATGTATA
>QFDD01004303.1:0-11087 GCA_006871305.1 Vachellia collinsii | reverse complement strand
CGCGCGCGCGCGCGCACAATCTCGCAGGAATTAATTGTAAAGGGAATGAAGAAGAAGATTGAGCCTGGAGAAGAGCACGAGAAGAGGGTTGTTTTGGAGACAATAGTGAGTCTTTTGCCAAGAGAGAAGAGTGTACTTTCAGTGAGCTTTATTTCTATGCTGCTTCGGGCAGCTATATATCTGGAGACAACAGTTGCTTGCAGGCTTGATTTGGAGAAGAGGATAGCGATGATGTTAGGACAGGCTGCTTTGGATGATCTTCTTATTCCTACTTATTCACTCACAGGAGACACATTGTTTGATGTGGATACAGTAAAGAGAATCTTGATGAATTACCATGAATCTGATACAGGAAAAAACTTGACCTCCAGTTCAGATAGTGAATACTTTTCTTCTCCTCCACAAACTGACGTGGATCGGGTAGGAAAGCTAATAGAGAACTATCTTGCTGAAGTAGCCACTGACCGAAATTTACCCGTTACTGAATTCGTGAGCCTTGCTGAACTAATGCCCCAGCAATCCAGGCCAATAGAAGATGGGATCTACAGGGCCATAGACATTTATCTCAAGGTGCCCTCCCTTATAAACATCGGTTTATTATGTTATTGTGTCCTACTCGGTTCAGCGTTGAGTCTATTTTTCACCTAATAGCAAATTAATGCATTTACCATTCTATTCTCAGAGTAGTAGCCTGGTTTGGTTTGGAAAAGTACTATTTATCAGTCAACCCCATTTGGATCCCATGAATATATGTTATTTACGACAAACTGAAACTGAACATGCTGCTTATTTCTGAACTATCAGAATCAGAATCGGATATCAAGATTCCTGCCCTAGAGCACATTCTTTCAAAATTTTGGAATGACTTTATGAAGATTTTATGCTAGTTTATTGCTGCATATTACAGTGGAACTGATGATAAACCCTAGGGTCTACTTATGTTGTGATTATGGCAACAAAAATTCTTAACATGATTGAATTGAATAGTGCTGCTGATGATTAAATTTGGAATTCATTTACAATTCTCAGGCTCATCCAGCTCTAAGTGACATGGAAAGGAAGAAGGTTTGCAGTGTCATGGACTGTAGGAAGCTATCACGGGAGGCTTCCTCACATGCTGCTCAGAATGATCGTCTTCCTGTTCAAACTGTGGTTCAAGTTCTTTACTACGAACAGCAACGTCTTCGTGATGCCATGGAAGGCTCTCCTTCTTCACCTTCCAAGTTCAATCTATACCCTGATGATTCTGATCACTTTTCGAATGACATCTCCAGCTTAAAAAAAGAAAATAAGGAGCTAAAATCAGAACTTGTGAAATTGAGAATGAAACTAAGAGAGATTAACAATTCCATGCCAATGTCAGCAGTTAGCAGCCCTGCTTCAAATGCTTCACCTTCTGCTCATAAGTTCTTTATGCCTCGAAAATCTCTCATAAACTCTCTGTCCAAAAAATTACTCACAAAACTTTCTCCTTTTCTGCGAACCAAAGATCATGTAAAATCCAGTAAAAACCGACGCCACTCTATGTCTTAAGACCATTGAAGAAATTACGAGCAGGACAGTACGAGGAGCCGAATGCAGTTCATGAAAGTCATTGAGCTTTTGTCTTAGCTCTTTATCTCAAGCTGTATAATAAGTGTGCAGTAGAATTTTATTCTGTTTAATGCTTCTGTAGATTATATCGCCATGGTTCTGTTCCTTCCATTCAGAACTGTATTGTAAAAATTATTGCCAAATAAAGTTGGATTTCTGGGTGATAATAACGATCTAATACAAGAATGATCCCCTGATGGTTAACATGGGAAGTGATAGAAGGGGATCATAATTACAGTTTTCCATGATGGTGAAAATATGATTAGAACACATCAGATTTCCTTGTTAGGTCCACAAATATTTGACCTGTTTGGTTGCATTCTGAGAAAATCGAATTTTTATTTCACCGCATTCTATGAATCAAATGATTGGTGACATGTGGGTCAAGATGTGTACTATAACACGCCTAGATCTTCCCAAAACATAAAATGGACCACAAGTTCAATGGATAAAAAATATTTAATTGCAGTATAGTGTAATGGAAAATTAATAATTTGAGTCCTTTCGGAGACATAAGCTTTTCAGAAAGATGAAAAAAATAGTGGGAGTGACAGCCTAGCAGCAGTACCCGTGATGAAGTGGTCGATCAGAAATAAAAAAAGCAAAGAGATCAAGGCTTGGTTTCGATTCGTGAAAGTTCTAAAGTATTGAAGATGTTGCAAGCAGAAGCAATGCACATTTTTGGGGCAGACCTTTGCTGAACTTGTTAAAAGTCTGTCGTGTATTTGCAAGGGAATCTACCGTACATCTGATGCAGACAGGAATTACGTCTCCAACTTCTTGTTCGAACAGTAAGTTCGTGAATCATCGGAGAAAACTAAATTAGACTAGAGCAGAACAGAAGAAATAAATAGATAAGAAATCCGGCCACCCACGTAAAGGATTTGATCTGAAAGTAAAAGGAATGCTTTTATTATCTAGAACTGAAATGGATTCCTTTGACTTTCACCCAGAAAATGAAAAGAAAAGAAAAGAAAAAGCTTCCTCTGAAAGGCTGAACTGCAAGTATTTGGAGGTATTTAAAACGACTTGAGAAATAGGATGTTGCCTTTGATAGAGGGGGCTAAACTATTTGGAGGGATATAATAAACTCGTCGACATGGCAGTCCACCATAATCAATAAAAGAATCGTTTTCATGGCTTTAGTGGCAACAATCATGATCTAGAGTGTGACTAAAAGCTCTCGACAAAAGAAAAGTCAGTGGCATGTGAGTCAAAACCGTAATGGGTTGGAGCAAAAGCAAACCAGTTATCATTATACAAGACTTCATCACACCCCCACCACACTAGATAAACCAGGCAGAACATTCCACCCAAACCATTCAGAGTTAGTCTCAAACAGCAATTTAAATATAAATATAAATATATATATCATATTAATTGACCATAGATAATTTTTTAAAAAAAAAAACTCTCAAGTCATGTGTTCAAGCTCAACACTTGAAAAAGCCACGGTGGCTGTTTTAATCTGTCTTGTCTTGATCGTTCTTCAACATCAAAACTGTTTATAATTCCTCTTTGACAGATTGAGTTCGAATCCGGCACCTGGAGGAGGCCTAATAAGCTTCCACTTAATTCTTGTCTTGTTGCATCACTGCAGTGATGGGTCCTTGAACTTGCCTTGTTAACATGACTGGATCCAGTAGAAGAAGAAGACAAGCTATGTCCAGAATCTGAAGTTCGTGGTGTCTCAAGTTTCTTCATACGGTTGTAACTTGAAGGGCCTAGCGTCAGTTCAATCTCAGACTCATCTACGATATCTAGCACCCGATCATCGTCTAATTCTGCAATGTGCTCTTCTGCAGGCCGTTCAAGATCAAATTTCAATTGAGGCTTGTTCCGTGTACCTCTATAATTATCAGCATTTTGAGTTAAACCAATAGAATTCTTGAAGCTCCATTCTCGTTGGCTTACTTCATTTCCTCTGCTCTTCTCCATATCTTTCATCAGCATCTTCTGGACCCGATACAAGCGATGTAATTCATATAACTGAAAAAGATTGAGGGGTTACTCACATTCTATTGATGCTGCTTGTGAATAATGATCCATAGGAAGAAACAGAGAGGCACGTACCTGCTCTTTGAAAGTTTCTTCATGTTTTAGCATGGCAATCCTCATGAACTCCTTGTCGTTTGGAATCGTAAGCTTCTCCATCGGTGCTGTGCTTACCCTCTGCTTTTACCAGTGAGATAGTTTTACTCTTCTTCCTCAGAAATTTGTGGTCACACAAGAATCTTCACCGCATATATGGCTTCTAATACTCTGCCTTTTTCATCACTATTACTCTGAAATGAGAAAAAAAAATTCTAGTTCGAATGTACTTGATAAATGGAAAGTTGTTTAAGGAGGAAAGAGAGTAGTGCGAGAAAAGCATGGCTATCATGGCCTTGAAAGACTAGCACAAAATGATGACATCAACTAACTTTAAGTATAATTTGTCTGTTCCTTTGCTTGATCATCTTCCAAAATTTTGGACCACAATAAATGAATTACGAAAGAAAATATCTTCCGGCACTCTTATGAGCAACCATAACAATGGCTTCTCATAAATGGACCATTGACGTCATTATTCATGCTTTTTTTTTTTGCTGGAATTATTCATGCTATCCATTTATCCTTTCATTTGAATACTTCTAGGTAGTCGATACAAATTCTTATGTTGAAGGCAATAATTTCTCTTTCTACGTACCTACAAGTATAAAAAACTGCCTGAACAGTACCGTTGTGGCCGGCCATATATGGAAATTAAACCAATTGAGATTTAGAACCCTACACCCTTTCAACCTCATTCATAGTGTCTGCTATCTAATGTTTATTCCTCTTTTTCTTCATATCTGTCTCGCAACTTTTGGACATTAAGCTTAAATCACTGCCAATGCGACAACTAAAAGTTTTTAGAACAAACAGGTTTCTCAGGATATACCCAGAATAATGCCAAGGTAAACAGTATTCCTCGCACGGACCACCCTCGCGCCATCAATTTTAAGTAACAACATATCATCTTCAGTGATACCGAGGGAATCTAGGCAATTTGTAATCTGGACTTTCGATTCATATGCCCTTACAAGTTATGCAAATTAAGAAAATCAACCATGCATCTAAGATGATAGCGATTATGTGTGCAAGTGGGAAGGCGCAGGGTGCCAGTTTGAAAAACATCTTGTACAGGGATAATACCAAACAGAGGTACTAAGAGTTATATCGACATGTAGGAGTAAATTCATGAGCGCCTTTCCCAAACCAAACTTGAAAGAAACTCTAATTATGCAAGTTTACTGTATTTCAAGACGAAAACTTCTAAGAACCAAGAAGTATAACTGAGTCACTAACCTGTGCAGGTTCAAGGAACAGAGAATACCCCAATTTCTGTTCTCAACAAGAAGACAACGAATATTAAAAGGAGCTCTTCCAAGGAAAGGCAAAAAATTCTTCCTCTCACTTCACCTTCACAGACAACTTTGTTTAGTTGAGACAGAGTGCTGCTCTCACATTCCCCATCAGGCTCGTCAGTGTATGGTGTTGGAGAATGTGTGTGTGTGTGTGTGTGTAGAACTGCTGAAGTATTTAAAAGTCTGTCTCAAAGACACTCACGGAAACCAAGCTACTGCATGAGGTTTGAGTTTGAGGCATGCCAAATAAATCCCAGTGCCTTGGCCAATGCTAATCAAGATTTGTGGAAGGGATGCCTCAGACAGGTCCAGCAATGCAGATATATTAAAGAAAACTACGAGGGGCGAATAGCAAGTACAGGCATTATTCTATCTACTACTATTACACATTATTTATATATTATATTAGCAATCCAGATAAAATAAAGAAACCATGATAGCAAATACACCTATGACTGCTCAAGACAAAGAATCAAAGAAACAGCTTGGCCTGGTGAGGTGAATCACATGCACCTAGAAGTTCTGTCACAAAACAGTTGTCTCATTAATAAAATTGAACATCATACTATATCACAATATTATTGAAGCATGCTTATTTGAAGGAGCTCAAGGCGTCATCACATCAGCTGTCGACAGACAGATCACGACCGTACGATAAGTGAGTTCCTTTGGTAACTGTCCAAACTGGCCACAGGATCTCGAATCAAACCCTTAAGTTTTCAGTTTTCAACATAAACGGGACAAAACAAATGAGGTTATTTTATCATTTTTCTATCACATTGATGGAGCAAGAGCGAATTAAGGATGTTTTGTGCCCCTATGGGATGGGTGTAAATTGTTGTTTTATGGATTTTAGCATCACTCGCAAGAAGACCCAGAGCAATAATTCTAGCCGTGAAACAGGCCATGTGTGATAAAATAATGTGAGTTTCAATTCAAATAAAAATGGAGGAATATTGGACCACTGAAAACAAGAACATGAACAGAGTGTCCTTTGCACATAATTACAAACAGTTTGTGTGCAAGAGCATAGTTCCCCCTGCTTTCACTTACACTGACAGTCAAAGAACCACCCAATGCCATCTGTACAAACATGCATTTGAAAACCAAAAATGAGATGTTAGACTAAGACATTGACATTAGTGGTTACATTAAGATCACTGTAATATGGGTGATTAAGAAATATTAGACGCAAAATACAGAGTTTCACATTTGATCTATTTACGCTCAACCTTATCATGATGGCCGAAAGCTTTGCTAGGACGAACTTCTCTTTCCTCCATCACCCCCCCTCTCTCTCTCTCTCTCTCTCTCTCTAGCATGGAAATTATAAATTATAGGGGGCAAGAAAGTTTTTTTCTTTTTTTTGGTAAAGAAAGACAGGCAGAGAGAAGGACAGAGAGAGAGCGGGACATGGAAGCACGCGTTGCCGGGGCTGGAAGGTGCATTCGTATGGGTCGGTGGGTCCTTTGAATTTGCCGAAAAGGCTGATCTACGACCTGGGTAGTTACTGGCCCACTCGAATTGGATTTACCAAAATCGATGCGGGGAAGGGAATAGTGCCCAAGCATTAATTCTTTATTTTTTTTAGTTTTCTTTTTGGATTTTTACCCAAAAGCATGAGCATGACAGATAAGTTAAGTAATTTTTATGTTCAATGATATAAAGAATGAGAAATCAATATATAAGAAAAATTATATAATAATTCAGCTTTCATTCGATCCATAAAATTTATAAAAAAAAAAAACTGTGCATAGTTAATTATACAATGGAAGATCAACTTTTCTCTGACAATTATTGAAACATAAAAGTTCAGGGCACAGATGAGATAATTTATGTCTGCAAAAATCATAAAAAAAAAATTAATTAATTAATCCACCGCGGCGCGGATGTTTGTTGTAGAATATAAATTAATTAGACGAGCAAAACAAGCATGGTATATATGATATTCTGGAACTAATTAATTAGTTAATGAATCGCACCAAAAAAGGATAAAATATGAGATCATAGTGTGCAATTTAGGCTGGATACATGCACCGCCACTGAGGTTCATACATGATTATAATGAAATTGGTTTTAAAAGTAATAACATAGATCGCGTGACAATAAATCTAAATCAATTATACCAATCATATATAGAGATTTTATTACAAAAATGATGATGACAAATGCAAGAAACCTTTTTAAATTGTTTATCCTTTTTTTAAAAAAAAAATTATGAGTTAGTGGGATTACTCGTGGTCGTGGTGCACATACAACTCTCTCTCTCTCTGTACTTCTAACTTTTTGATATGGTGGATTATTATATGCACTGTACAGACTACACTATCGGTGGTGGTTAGGACTTCCCTTGCCATACAAACAGGTCGCACGTAAAATATAGATATGCTCCCCACATGCCAATATGTGTGTGTGTCAAGAAAATTAAGTTTAGATGCCAAAAGTGATATATTTATAATTTGATGAAGGATGAAATTACGATTACAAATATCGAATAATTGAGTAGTCGTATATTGGTTAAATTATTGATGGAATATTCTTGACTGGTTCCCAAATTAAATTATGAAGTCTTAATCGTTGAGTAAATTACTCCCATTGATATAATAATAATAATAATAAGTGCAGACTAACTCTTATATTAAATCAAATATGTTGCCAACGATTTGTAGTATTTTCTGATCGCGATTAATTAATAGCAGGGTCAAGGGGATATGTACGAAGAAAGTAACGGGGAAAGAGGATGTATTGAGAGGAAATCTTGAGATATGGGGCTTTTGCTTCTATAACCTTTTATTCTGTTGAATATTAGTATGAGACAAAAGCTTGGATTTTATTGGTTGTTGAGTTAGAGATTTTGAGTCATTTAGAAGCAATATATAGATATATATATATATATATTCTTCATACTAATGCACCACACATTGTTCACAGCTTTAGAAAAATCAAAGCCTGGTTCTATCTGGCACCAAAGATACTAACCATAAATAGAACAAATTAAAACATGGCAAAATAAGAGGCTGATTAAAAATCGCCCTAGAATGATCCATATGGTTGTTTCATATAACCCCTGTAAACTTAACGTCTCTAGAACCAATAATCATTTTGATCTTCACTTCGTCTGTCTCGATCCCTAGATAGAGATATAATATGAGAACAGGAGAGAGAAACGCAGTATAAATGTGTAAGAAGTTATATATGGACGGCATTTGAAACTTCAGAAGTAGATCTAATTAACAAACTGCTCAAGCTTAAGTTACGGATCACAATGGGGTCCAAACCCCAAAAGTATCATGAATATAATGTAAAAAAGGATGGTCCCATTCCCATATATATAAGTGAGAGAAATGCATAGTATACAGTAAGCGGTCGCCCCACCAGCATGGTGATCATTATCAAGCGAACCTAAAGAGAAGGGTGAGGTAATAGCACCACCATCAATGAGAAGGGAGAAAAAAATGGTACATTTCTTTGGACACATGCATTTTTATGGGGGCCTTCTTTCTGAAGTTCCACATGCATATAGTTAATGTGCGTTTTAATGGCCATCCATCCTTCATTGGTTGATCATTTCCCATTATCACGCTCATAGCTTAGCACGTTGACGTACAGATAGATTCCTGTGTGTGAGTTTATCTCTACTGCAGTATAGGCAATAGTGTGTGTTGGTATGTCAAGAAAGAGACAGAGTGGGAAGTTAACATAATACATAGTGCTCCCACCATGTTAATATAGTAGTAAGGGACAGAAAGCTTATATTTGATAGGACGTTACCGACGCATGTGCGAGAGGGGGGGAGGGGGAGGTCAAGTAGGGTCCTGTATGGAACAACGAGCAAGAGCACGTACGTACACGGCCTGTGTGCCTTCCCATTATTTGACTACTGAACATGGTCGTGGACCTCCACAGTCCACGCAGGTCCGTTCTCGAAATCAATGTCTTTTTTGTTTTCTTTTCCAGCTTCTGGTAAGAAAACGGGAGATGAAGGTTAACCAGATAAGTTTCGAGTAGCTACGACATACCAGTCTCATTTAAAGAGATTGAAGTGCTTCGACTCAACTGCTGTTTGCCGCAGACACTTTTTAGTGCAAGTCAAGTCTCTCTGTCATGTGGGTTCGGCCGCGAGGAAAACTACCTTCTTTCCCTGTGAAATAAACACGCATGTTAGAATGGCGGGAAAAAGCCAAGGAAGGGAAATAATATATGAGAAGTTTAAAGGATTTGTCAACGAGCATCTTTCACTTGTCATGTCCCTTAAATTTTTAAAATTATTCATATATTATTTCCCGTTAATTATTTTTACGTGGCTTTGTTTCTCTAAGAAATATAAACCCCGTCTAGGATTTTTTTTCTGGCCCAGAGAACATGTCTTGTGGGCTGTGGCTGCCTAGCTTATGGGAGAAAGAGGGATATATGTTGTTTGGAGCCCACTGTGTTATGCAGGCTTCATGGGCAATTTGGGCTTTTTGGGTTTTCACTTTCAGAAGTAGAAATAGATTCAGAGGGCATAGCATTTATCGCACATATGATAAATAAGGGACGGCTCCTGATCAAATAGTCACCGTCCTTCCTCCTCCTGTTTTTTTAACAGGAAAGCAATTATATTTTCTTGGAGAGAACCTCCGGAAAACAAGAAAATATCATAGCAAATGGAAAAGGGACACGGCCAACAAATTTGGTATCATGAGGAAGTGGAACAGAAACATGGCCAAAAAAAAAACTCTACATAGGAGAAAATATGAGATATCGATCACACGCAATGTCGTTCAGTGATCTATTTAATTTTGAGGGTCTTGTTGGATCAAAGCATTCGGAAGCAACGAACAAAACCGCCGCCCGTGAAGGACGCTGATGATGATGGGAAATAGGATAAGAGGGCATTGAAGACATGTAAAAAATATCATGAGATAAGGCAGTGGTTGACAAATATTCTCCAGAATGAATATTCATATATTTCATACAGGAACGTGTCCTTCCCTTCCCTGTCTTGTTCCCAGGCACGAACTAGATTTAATATATTTTACATTCTTTTCTATAAATTAGTAATATATCACGTTTTAGAAAAACAATTCAACTTTCTCGCCTTCTCGGACACACATGCAAGATTTGACCCTGGGCACGTTATGGGTGCTCCAATTACTGGCAGCATATCAATCTTCTTTTCGTAGAATTACACATATTGAAGTCCGCATTACTAAAGAAAGTTAAAAGTTAAAAATGCAAAAATGACGTCAATCAGTTGTAACTGAACCAAGCAAAATAAGTTCCTCATACAAGTGTATATTACTATCACCAAAATAAGATTTAATTTGTAGTACATTTGTATACTATAATATGAATATTGAAAGTGTGGTAAAAAGAAGAAGGGAGGCAAAGAACTTAAAATGAGGTTACATTGGCCATTGCTTCGGTGTTCACGTGCTACTATTCTGGCTTTGCACCTGCACCATCCGGCATTTTCTACCACTATAAGGTGGATCGGATCGAACAGACGCTTTCATATATACAATCAAACAGCACATGTTTGAATTATCTCTTTACATGAATGAAAAAAATGTTCAGTTATTGTGAAGAACTTTATTATAGTGGTTTTCGTCAACCTATTAGACGACAACAGTATGAGATGCCCGGTACTATATATACAGCTGGCAATATCGGTTCATTATACACATGCATCTCATTATCAATGAATAGTAAATTTCCAGAACCAAACAAATAACAACTAAAATGATAAGACTACGAATCTTGTCTCCGTTCACAAGTCATTGAAACTTGCGGTTTCTTTATTGTCTTAATGAATAAACAAATTTAAAAATCCGAAAGCCGTTTTCAGTCCTCTTTTATCCAGTTAAGTTCCTATATATGTCAATTATTTGTTAAATTAATAAATTCAATGATACTATAGTTGTAGCTTGTAAGCAATTAGATCTTTTATAGGAGGAACTAAAATTATAATGAGATGATGAGTGGATAATTTTAATTAAGTGATGAATCATAATTTTTCCCTCTATACTTTGTTTACTCCTCCATCATCTATCTATATTCCATTTTATCGACAGGTCAATCATCCTTCACAGTAATGGGCCATACATTTATTGTCAAAAGATA
>QFDD01004302.1:0-10593 GCA_006871305.1 Vachellia collinsii | reverse complement strand
TGGTACTAACCTCTTTTTTCTTCAACTCAGTCTTAGACCCACTGCTCTCACCATACTCTAGAGGTCTGTACATTTTAGAAATCCCCATATCCTTCCACTATCCCGTCACATTGCCTTCCTTGGGAGGTTTTTTCATTTCCAATGATTGCTCTCTTTTCTCCTTCGCCGGCAACCCTTGGTTAGCTCTTAATAGAGGTGCACACATATTGACATCAAAGATCGACCTATTCTCAACCTCTGGGCCATCATCCTCATCGAAATCACATGACCTGTCATCATACCCCAATTTACCACAGATGAAACAAAAATTATCCAACTTCTAAGACTTCACCTTTATCTTTAGTCTGGCAGACCACCCAGACGAGGGACTTTGAATAACAAAATCAAAGCTTTCTCTACGTCCACTTCAATCCATGCTCTGCACAAACTTCGTCTTGTGAATCTTCCATCTGTAAGATCCTCCACTTCAATGACAGTTCCTATATTTTTTTGCCATTTCCTGTATATTCTCTCCTAGTCTTCCTCTTGGTGGTATATCATGGAATTGCACCCAAAATGCACATGTTTTTGTTTGAATCTCACTGTTACTCATATACGGTTTCCTTTGTTCCAGGCTTAGCATATGTTGTCTTACTACCCATGGTCCATCTGCCAACACTCTGCATGCATCACTAGCATCCTTAAAGGAGAACAAAAGCAAGTTAAAGCCTAAGACATTAACCTCCATTCCCCTTTTCAGCTTCCATGACACCAAAACATGCTCTCTTATCGCCCCCACACCTACCTTTGCTTTTGAGATAACTCTTCTTATTAAGTGCTTCTCATCTTCCTAACATGAGGTACCTCTTTTCCATTGCATGTGAAACTCCATGCCCTCGGGATTCATTGAAAATTTTCCATTGTGCGCTTCTCACCACCTATTCGAAGGTAGAAGAAACCTGTAACAACACATCACTGGGACTGAACACCAGGATGGTGAAGAATGTCTTTAGAGCGTTAGCATGAAAAAGCCCAAGGAGCTCTCACAATGAGAGAGAAGCAGGAAGCTATAAATCTTTTACTTCTCCTATGTGAAACAAAGGATGAAAATTAGGCACCACACCATAACCAAAGGCCATAATTCATCCTCTAGGAATGCAAGATTGACAAGGATACTAGATGTTCACATAAAAAACAAGGACAAGAAAATATAGCTAAAGATAGGCCCCAAGTATTACGATTTAAGGGGCAACGAGATAGTGTGCTCGTTTAGATTAGCAATAAAAATTGTTTTTTAACCATCATTTACAATTTACGAATGATTATATGATATGTGTTTTATTTAAATTTAAGTGAACATCTTTTCATAATGTAATCCCAAATACGCCCAATATGACAAACTCAGAGCATGTCCTATAGCCTTGTTTATATGCCAGCCTTTCACCATTCCAACAAACAAGTGTCAATGTTGAATAAGATGCCTGCCCAATCAAAATAAGTGACATTTCATACACATAAGAAAAGCCGTGTTTCTTGTTATTAAGTAATATATGTTCAAGAAAATAAAAATATGTAATCATATAAATATGGCATATGTACATACCGGACAATCTTTTCAATGGTAAATGTATGATACATATATACGTATATGACAGATATCTATACGATTACACATTTTCATTTTCTTAACGTATTTTTACTGTGTTCATCTGTTTCAATGGTAATTAAATGTCATATCATATATGGAAAAAAAATGAAATGTCATATTTTACTCTTATGAAAGAAATTTTATTGTCAAAAACGTATTGTAGAAATGATCTCATGACCATATCTGATATATAAATTAAAGGGTTAGGATGTATCTAGCATCCTGAATTATTTAAAATTAATTGCACTTAACTCCCTAAAATATTTAATAGCCCAATTTTACTCCTAAAATATTAAAAATGGAGCAATTCCCACTCCCAATTTAACAGAGATTAACCACCCTTAATATTTTATTGTTTATCATCTTCATCAAACCAAATGACTTTCGCTGAACCTTAATATTGAACCAACGTTATCTCCTCTTTCACTGAACCTTGTTTTATGGGAATTTTTCAAATGCAAAACCAACCCCCTTATTATGCCAACACGTGTGGTAAGAGAGTCAAACACTGTTCATCGGATTTTATACAAATTATTCAAACAGCGTAATATAGAAATAAAGAAGACACAAAGCATGATTATGCTAACTCCAAACGTTAATTAATATAATTTGCCCAAAAACCAAAAAAATAAATAAAGCCATTATTTGTCTTCTAAACAGTGCTAAGGTTCATATGATATGCCTTCCCGATAAACCAAAAAGACCCTAGTCAATAATTTTTTCCTGAAACAATATTTTTTTTATAGACCTGAAACAATATATTTACTTCCATTGATTTCGACAAATACTACCAGTATATATTCATTTCCTACTTCTTGATGATCATCATCATCTTCTTCTCTTCTTCATCTGACCCAATTGTTCACACACATATATGGCTTGGTTAAGCGATAGGGATGGTGTGAAGGGTACAGTGTTAATAGTGATAGTTCAGATTATATATACTGTGACGAATATATTGTATAAAATAGTAGCAAATCATGGAACAAGCATCACTGTGGTCGTAGCCTACAGATTTCTCTTCTCAACCTCCTTCATTGTTCCTTTTGCTCTCTTCTTTGAGAGGTAAATGACTCTCTTCCTACAAAACTATTCCATTTTATCTTATGAACATATATATCAAAATGTCTCTTATTTTATATAGAAATTAATAATAAAAAGAACAGAACAGAATTAAAATCAAGACAATAATACGTTGCAAAGGACATAAGAAGGGTTGCGCATATATATATATTTAAATATATATATACATTCCCTCCCATCCATAATATAAATCAGTTGTAGAAGAATGCATCAAATATATATATACATTCTCTCCAGATACAAGTCACTTGAATAATAATTGATACTTGTTTTTCAATTTTATCCTCTCAATTAATGCTTAAATATGTCTTCTTGTATTTCTCTCTTTCCTTCATAATCTCATTTAATATGGGTTTAGTTGGACAAAATTTTTAATTTAAAACAAATTTAGTGAATTAACTACCTGTTTTTGTTTTGATGAATTAGTTAAAGCCACTTGCTCTATATACTGCGGACCATGGAGTATATATAATTGTACGATGATGATGACTTGGAGATGAGAATTTTTCTCAATCCTTTCTATGAAGTACTTTTTAATTACAGTTAATATTGTTTTAAATCCAATTAATGCTCTTGTAGTTTTACACAGGGAAAGCCTCAAAGCAATTAATGGGACAGTTCTACTCCAAGCTTTCCTTTGTGGGTTATTTGGGTATCTTAAATATCAAATGCTTGGCTTGAAGAATGCATTAAACATTATCATCTGTCTAATTTGTAAATATTAAACATAATATTTATGATGATATGATCCTTTTCATTTCAGGGGATCCTTGCTCCAACACATGCTTCTTCATTCCTTGACCTTCGTATCAGTATCATACGCCGCAGCTGTAATGAACCTTGTTCCTTTAGCCACCTGCATCATGGCTGTCTCATTTAGGTAGTTAACTCCACTTCAGGAAATATGTGTGTAAATATATGATTGAATCTGTTCTCACTCAGTACCTGTAAACTTTGATTCAGTGTAATTACATCCCTATAGTTTTGTTTTAGTTGACATTCGGCTCCTAATTTTAAGTCACCACAGTTCAGTTCCTATTTTGGTCCATAAAGTTCAAGAAATATATAATTGGTTGAATGGTTAAGCTAAAGAGATTGAATTACAGTTTAGTAAAAACTAAAAAGGGTTGATTTTTGTCAGTTTAGGGACTGAGTTACAACTGAAGTTAAGGATAAAAAGATTAATTTTATATTGTAAAAATTTATCAGAATGGAGACGATGAATTTGGGAGCAGCAGGGGGGAAGGCAAAGATATTAGGGACCCTCACAGGAATTGGTGGAGCCATGATCCTTACTTTCTGCAAAGGAAAACGAATCCTAATATGGACGGCTCATATTAATTTGATGCGCCACATGGCATTCTCACACGGCAGCCCCACTACTACTTCTACCATTTGGGGCTGCATGCTTGCTTTTGGTGCCTGCCTTAGTTATTCCTTGTGGTTGATAGTCCAGGTCATTATAATCCTGTGCATTTGATTCTTTGTCTACATCTGCCCGGACTCAAGAGGCTCCGTGCATTTTATTCTTGTAATTTGTTTCCTTTTTCTTCTTCTTTTCTTGTAACATGTTAGAGCAATTAAACAGGCAAAGATGACACGGACATTTCCATGGCAGTACTCAAGCACAGCTTTAATGTCAATCATGAGCTTACTTCAAAGTTTCATCTTTGCATTTTGCGTTGAGAGAGACTGGGATCAATGGAAGCTTTGCTGGGACCTTAAGCTCCTCACTGCAGCTTATACAGTAATGTCCTTCACCTCTCCTTTTCTGACTTGTTATAGTTAGACCTAATCATATATTCAGATCACCAACAGAATCTAAATCTTTTGAAACCATGCATGGTGAAGTTGAAAAGATAGGTATAAAATGGTGAGTCATATCACTGTCAATACCCACTATTTTTGTCCTATATATATATGACGTATCTATTTCTTCAAAAGGGCAGCTCAATGCACAGGGTTCTCTTCAAGTAGGGTTTGAGAAAGGATATATGTACGCAATCATATCATCTGGAGGTAGAGAAATTGTTTATAGGATTTGAGCATATGATCTCCAAATCATCATATTAACAAACCTTATTGTTGTGGCGAGGCTCACCCTCTTAAATGAAGTATTACTTCAAACAATTCCAAACACACACCACACGCGCGCGTATGTATGTAGAAATATGATGATTGATGGATTCAATTTGGTTTTGTTTTTGTTGGGACTAATAACATCTGGGTTGGCTCTTTCCCTGATGGCATGGTGTGTAATGAAAAAGGGACCTTTGTTTGTGGCCATTTTTAATCCTCTCGTGCTTGCTCTGACCGTCCTTGCAGGCTCTTTCCTACTCGATGAAACTCTCTATATTGGAAGGTAAGTTTAATTAATAACTATATATAAAATCTCTTTTTACCCTTTTTCACATGTTATCAAAGAGACTGAAAAGGAGCACATGGACCAAAACTAAAACTCGTTATAATTAGAGGGACCAAGAATATGTTTAATCCATGTTTTTGATTCATGGTCCATCACATATGTATAATTCTAAAAACTCAGACTTGCAATAAATATTCAAGTCTAATTCTAACTTTAAGGGGGGAAAAGGACATCCTCAATAAATCGAATTAATTGATTAATTAGGATTATTGTTGTTGAGTGAGTTCTAAGAAGCTAATTTTCTTTGTTAGGAGGTCAATTAATGTGTATATATAATTTTGTGTGCAGTATAATAGGGATGGTGTTGATTGTGAGTGGGGTTGTATATGGTGTTATGGGGTAAAAGCAAAGAAATAAGCAAAGCATCAGAAGAGAATTCAAGAGACTCTATTCCATCTGATCAATCCATCAAAATTATGTCTCACTCAAACTCATCATCTGTGCCCATCCACAATGGAGAAGTCCTACAAAGGGCCTGTTTAGATTAACAGAGATAAAATTGATTTTTATTTCATCTGACTTCTGCAATGGATTCATACAATGGTTCACTGAGTTGTAGGAATTGGCATATTCTATTAAACTCAACCTCGTGACGTTTCATATACACACAAGAAGCCATTCAACTTCAAGTGATGAAAATATCCAATCATATATATAAATATCGGTCATATGTATAGACCGTACAATTTCTTCAATATTATTTATCAGCTACTCATAATCTTAAGGTGATATTCTTATTGTGTTTATCTTCTTCAGTGATGGTAAATGTCATATTGTGTAAATTAATAAAAGAAATTTGATTGTCAAAACCGTACGCGTATATTGAAATGATCTCATAATCATATCTGATATATAAATTAATTAAAAGCACAAAACAAGGGGGGAAATCTGATTTAAATTTGCAATATTAATACATTTAATTAATCATACATCACATATATTCATATGCCACCATATATACTCTTTTGTAGTCAAATACTTTCTAGAATTTTTAAGACCAATGCACTTTATTCATATGTGAAAAGCATTAATTGTTGCTTGTGAATATTGAAAACCTCTTCAACTATGTCAATAAATTATTAATAACTAACACATATAACATGGTTTCGGATTTCAATGAGGTAAGCATTCAGTTTTGGATATAAATTGGCTCATCTGAAGAAACCCTTAAAAGTACAAATAAAGTACATGCTCCATTTAAATTAATTTCAATATTGATAAGGTCATCCTTTAATTATTTTATTATTGAGAATTAAACTTTCACCAGCAACAAAATTAGAGAGAATGTCCTCTGTTAACTTTTATGTTCGTAAGTCATCTTTATCTACGTTAGACAAAACCAAAACTAATATTTTTAAAAGATCCCTTCATTAAATACATTGACAATCTTAATGAAGAATGGACCAAATGAATGGGTCAAGTGACTATTTTATCTGTGTTAGGGATATTTTTAAGATATAAACTCATTAATCACTCTTAACATTTTGTGAAATAAAAACAATTAATATCAAGGGACAGATAATATAATGAATACTACATATATAGGAATAAAGAAGACAAAGCAGGCTTATATATGATATACTAACTCCAAAAGTTAATTATTCCCCCAAAAAAAGTTGAAAAACCATATGTTCTTTTCAGTGCTGACGTCAATTCGTGCCTTCCAGAGAAACCAAAAAGACCCCACCAGTCAATATTTTATTCTGAAACAACTACAATAGTACTTGCACTGATATCTTTATATATACACTACTAGTATAATTGATTTCCTACTTCTTATTCTTCTCCTTACCCAAGTGTATGTGTATATATATGGCTTGGTTAAGAGATACAGTTAAAGTGACAAATAGTCTGAGGGGTACAAATAGTTCAGATTTTATATACTGTGACGAACATATCGTATAAAATGGTAGCAAATAATGGAATAGGCATGACCGTTGTCGTTGCCTACAGATTTCTCTTTTCAACCTTCTTCATTGTTCCTGTGGCTGTCTTTTTTTTTTTTTTTTTTTGCCCAAGAATTCCTGTGGCTGTCTTGGTTGAAAGGTGACTGACTCTTTTGTACAAAGCTGTATGTTTCATTTTATGACTACAAAATACTACTTCTCTTCTTTGTTCCGTAAAACCTATTTAATTAATTTGATTAGATTAAAGAAGGTAGTTATATTAGTTAATATGTTACGTTTTTTTCAAAACATCCTAATCATCTTCTTCAATACCTTTCCACTTTCTCTTACTTGATTATTGTCAATGGAGTATGATCAATAGAGGTAATTTGAAAAAGAAAATTGATAAATATGAAAAATAGGTTTTACATTTAGATCAAAATCAACTGTTTAATTAGATCTTATATTAAGGACTACTTCTCTCAGCTTATAAAGAAACTCATGATCAAAAGAAGGGATTGGAAATTAAAGGCCCCACAACCTACATGCGTGCGTGCGTGTGTGGTTATATAATTGCATGACAACTTGTAGATCGATGAGAATTTTCTCAAGTAGTTTTTACAGTTGATATTGTTTTGAATTGTAACGCTGTTGTTGTTTTACACAGGGAAAGCCTCAAGGAAATTAATTGGACAGTTCTATTCCAAGCTTTCCCTACTGGGTTATTTGGGTATTTATCTTTCTGTTACCCCTCACTCTATCAAATGCTTGGCTCTTGAATTAATACATATCACTCTCACCATTACTTAGTTAGATAACTAAATTTACGGATGTTAAGAAAATCATTTGAGCTAATTATTTGTAACAAATGTCTATCGATATCCCTACAAAACCCTCTTTAATCATGTTGTGCATTGTAACTAAAATCCCTGCAATTAACAAGGTTATCTCAGTATGTTTCTGTTACCCTTCACTATCATATGCTTGGCTTGAATACTCTAAACATTATTATATGAACATTTCAGTGGATCGTTGCTACAAAATATGTTTCTTCATTCCATGACCTTCGTACCAGCATCATACGCCACAGACATAATGAACCTTGTTCCTTTAAGTATTTACCAGCTATCTATATCATGGCTGTCCCATTTACGTAATTAATGAACTTTACTCCACTTAAACCCATCTCTCTCTCTCTTCACCTGTGCAATTCAGGAAATATGTGTGTTTTACATTATTAACTTGATTGTAACTCAGGTTATTAATTTTTTACTCAATTGAAAGTCAATCCCGTTAATTTTAACTCACTTCCGACAGTATTAACCATTTAAAACCTTAATCAACAATGAACTTCATAGAATATATAATTTTTTTTCTAAAATATAGGGATTAATATATTATTAAATGGTTTAACTATAGGAACTGAATTACAGTAAAATCAAAACTAAAAGAGCTAAGTTAGCACTAAGTTAAAGTTTATGAACCAAATTACAATAGAAGTCAAAACTTCAAGAACAAAACCATTAATTTTCTAATATAAAATTTTATCAGAATGGAGAGAATGAGCTTAGGAACAGCAGGAGGGAAGGCAACGATATTAGGGACCCTCGCAGGAAGTGGTGGGGCCATGATCCTTACTTTCTGCAAAGGCAAAAGAATCCAAATCTGAACGGCTCATATTAATTTGATGTGCCACATAGCAGTATCACACGGCAGCTCCACTACTACTTCTACCATTTGCGGCTTCATGCTTGCTTTTGGTGCCTGCTTTGGTTATTCCTTTTGGTTAATGGTCCAGGTCTTTATAATCCTATGCATTTTATTCATTTGTGTGCATCAGCAAGGACTTAAACTCGAGACCTCATGTATTTTACTATAACTGTTTTTTTTTCTGGAACGTGTTAAAGCAATAAATTAAACGGGCAAAGATGACACGGACGTTTCCATGGCAGTACTCAAGCACAGCTTTAATGTCAATCATGAGCTTATTTCAAAGTTTCATCTTTGCATTTTGCGTTGAGAGAGACTGGAATCAATGGAAGCTTTGCTGGGACCTTAAGCTCCTCTGCAGCTTATACAATAATGTCCTTCACCTCTCCTTTTCTGACTTGTTATAGTTAGACCTAATCATATATTCAGATCATCAGAATCTAAATCTTTTGAAACCACAGTGAAGTAGAAAAGATAGGTATAAAATGGTGAGTCTTATATTGTGTGTGTGTGTGTGTGTGTGCGCATCACTGGGCATATATACCCACTATTTTCGTCCTCTCTCTCTCTGCTTCATCATATATATGATGTTTTTACTTCAAAGAGAATTCCAAAGATGCAAGAATCTGATATGATTGTTGATGGGTCTAATCTGGTTTTGTTTTTAACTTATAGGGAGTAATTTCATCTGGAGTGGCTTTTTCCCTAGTGGCATGGTGTGTGATGAACAAGGGACCTTTGTTTGTGGCCATCTTTAATCCTCTAATGATCGCTCTACCCGTCCTTGCAGGTTCTTACTACTTGATGAAAATCTCTATATTGGAAGGTGAGTTTTAATAACTAAAACCATGTTTTTACTCTAATTTTTCAAGGGAAGAAAAATAGGTATTAATGAGTTTCATCTACATGGACCTTCAGCTCTGCGTATAGATTGCGAGCTTATATGGATCGCACTATCCATGACTTATAAATGTTGCAGCAGCTTTTAATTTGTTGTATCCCATTGGAAAGATTTTCAATTGCATGTCTTGATTCATCATCCATCACATATGTATAGTTGAGCAAAACAATATTACTCCAAAGTTAGGAATTCAATAAAATTAGAAAACAGACTTTCTAAACCGGTTGCCTCAACAGGTTTAACCTCATAATCGGTTTAGAAAGCCTTTTTTTAATCGACTTTAAAAAAAACTTTTTTTCCAAGTAATGATTCTCTAAAAATAGTAAGCTAAAAAACTCAGTGCAATTAATATATGGAAGTGAATTAATTGATGTCGTCTCTCCATTTTCTGAAAGTAAATGTAACATTGTGATTTGCAGTATATAATAGGGATGGCGCTGATTGTAAGTGGATTGTATATGGTGTCATGGGGTGAGAGGAAGGAAGCAAACAAAACATCAGAAGATGATTCACGAGACTCTCTTCCATCTGAATCCATCCAAATTACATGATCCTTTCATATTAGAATTAAATGTGCTTTTGAATTCAAAGATAAAGCTACTCAAAGAAAATGATCTTTGTACAGTTTGTTATTTTATTTTTCGCTAATTTCAAAAATTATTTATAAATTTGTAGCTTGGAAGTATTTAAATGTATGGTTTAAAAAAGATTAAGTAAAAGAGAGAGTATTTAAATGTTCTCTCTTAAGGGCATTTGAAGAGGGCCAAGATTTCAAGGAGGTAAAGGGAGTGAGTTCAATTATGATTTTACTCAATCATGTAATTTTTTTCCTTTTAACTCTGTGTCTCTAAAACTCATAATCACAATGGAGTGTCCTCCGTACTAAGTGATCATTCTTCCAACATTATATTATTCCTCCATTTGCTTGAGTTATTTTTGTTGGATTACTTTAGAGTCTCAA
>QFDD01004301.1:0-12262 GCA_006871305.1 Vachellia collinsii | reverse complement strand
AAATGTAAGTGAACTATGCAACTAAATTTTTAAAATATGTAACAAAACTTTAATAAAGGTGTAAAATAGTATAAAATTTTTAAAAATACAAATACAAATAACCTCTCATAATATAAAACTATATAAATGAGGTTTCACCGTAGATTTAGAATATGTTTGGAAACCATCTAAAATCACTTCTGGAATTATTTTTATATAAATTATAATAAAATTTCTCTCAATTTTAATTTTTTTGAGAGCCAAACGTGGATTTCGAGGGAGGGTCTCTGGATAGCCCCGCTCCGTTGGTCACTTGGTGACAAACACGCCTTTACGCAACTCCCTTTGGAGAATCCGGAAATGCTCCCCTGCTTTTGCCCTCACCATATCACCCCTGCATCCTCAACTCGTCACACACCAATTATAAGTTTTTGTTTGATTTCACATAACTCAATCTAATATTTTTTAGTTGATCAAAAAAAAAAATCTAATATTTTTTAAATAATGACTCACTTTTATTTTATAATTCTGAGTTTCCATGTGGCTTGTGAAGTCCTAAATATGCATTTGTCCAAATTACTTCAACACATTCCGCACAACTTTTTTCTAATAAATTCTTCCACAGTTCATTTCATATAATTGTTATTCATTAAAAGATCAACATTCATTATCATATATTATTATTGGTGTTAAAAATAAAATTTATGTTTTACCTAATGGTTAAAGTATACATTTAGTTCTTTACGTTTATTTTAAGTTTTAGTTTAGTCCATTAAACCTAAAAAAATTTAATCCTTAAATTTAAAAAATACATTTTAATCCTTTAATATTAGTACCGTTAATTTTACCTGATGGAAAATGGTGACTCGCCAAATTTAAATGGTGATTTTGCAATTAGATATTGATAAAATATAATTAAATTTTAAAATATAAAAATAAGTATATTAAATAATCGATAGTTAAATACATTTTAACATTATTTAATTATATAATATTGATTGAATTAAAATTTTTTATTAAGTAAAATTAACAGTAAGAACTAAAAGTGCATTTTTAATGTAAATTTAAATTATTAATTGTATAATTTAACCATCGGACACCATTTCATCATAAATAATTCCATTTTTCCGTATAAACAATCTTACTTTTAAAAAAATAAAGACTAGATTGCATATTTAAAGAGGTAAGATTCGGTCCAAAAGGAAAAGATGCAAATATAAAATATAAAATGGTTAAAGCACGCATGATTGTGGCAAATGAAAATGATTGTCCATAATAAAGTTACACTCGCTCGCAGAGGATAATAGCCCTCCCGCCAGCTTTGTCCTGTAGAGAGAGAGGGGGAGAGAGGAGTGAGAGGGAGAGAGCACTGAATAGTTTCATAAGAAGCTCCGGTGGGTACTGGCATTTAAAAGGGAAAGCCACGCCCAGAAGCGAATTCATAAACAAAAACCTCTCTCTTTCCCTTCTCCGGCCTCCGTATAGGGTTTTTGCTTCAATTCTCCAATGGCTGCTTCTTCTCTCCTGAGATCTGCGCTTGTCTCTCCCTCCCACGCTGACCTCCCACCGTCTTCATCTCATCGCTTCAAGGTGTCCTTCTCTCTTTCTCTGACTCTTCAACCATGTTCTGACTATTCATTGAGGACTTTTGCGCCACGTTAGATTTCTGTATTTTATTTTGTTTTTCTGGTTTCAAACTAGCATTTTGGGTTTGTTTGTTTTGACTTTTGAGCTTGGAAGAAGGGGAGTAATTTGGAATATGACTTGTTGTTTGAGCTTCACATGTAAATTTTAACACTTGGTCGTGGCTTAGCACGTGTATTTGTAACGGTCTTTAGTGACTCGTATGTGTCTTGCTTTGATTCAACGAGTGTTGCAAGTCTTCGTGAGCTTAGCTCGCTAGTGAAGTGGAATTATGATTTCAAATGAGCGAGGCATTTCAAAATTGCTATGGTTTAGCTCACTTGAAGCATGGACTCTCATTGTTTAAAAAGAGAAAAGGGCTCTTGTTCGGATTTTGTTTTAGACCGCCGTGTTTTCTTTTTTTCCCTTTTTGCTTATGTTTTCGTTCATTTTTCTGAACTCTGAAGACTTGGAATCACGTATACGTTAATATCCAGGATCACGTTATAGCTCGTCGTATGTGATGATTTTGACAATGTTTTCCCCATTTAAGTTTCATATTCAAATCAATTTGTTTTTGCTGCTCTCTGTTGGGTTACCTATGAAACAGGGGGAACGGTAAGGAAGAAACAATTTTACGTGCAATGTTCGTTTGTATGACTGTCAAAGTTGGAACTGTGAAGAAATTTGAATGTCTCCCAGCTGTATTCTATTCTGAGTTCTCCTACTCCTTCCTGATTTCTTATCAGTTAAACTGAGTTTTTTTACTTGTTTATCCGGTCATTTCAGGGTTCTTATATATCCTTTATATGACATCTTATTTATTTATTTATTTATCATTCAGGTGTCATGCCATGCATCGAGTTGCAACCTAAATTCTACAAGTTTACAGTCTAGCTTATTGGGATCTTCGCTCCCAGTTGAATCACTAGTCTTACAGTTGAGTTGCTTAAACTTTTGATTCAGTGCTTATGTTCTTTTGTCCTTCTTTCTTTTGTTTTTTTGAGTGTTCTATTCTGACCTTTTTATTATCGCGGGATCCTGAAATATTGTAATTTCCTCAGAAACTCTTACGCCAGGAGTATCCAGCCCATCAAAGCCACAGCTACTGAAATTCCACTCCCTGTGCAGAGTATGAACAATGCTTATCTTCTGTATATGATAGGTTAATTTATGGGCAGCAATTTTTTAGTCACTGTTGGTTGTGTTCTGTTTAGAATCATGGAGCGGTGCGAAGACAACAATTGGAATTAATGGTAAGTTTCTAGTCATTTCAGTCCAGTCCTACTCTCTCTCCAAATTAATTTGCGGACAATATTATTGTTGCTCTTGGTTGTTTTGTGTTATGTATCTTTTTCGCAGACCTCAAACTACATAAGTTTTTCCTTGAACATCCTTTTTCTATACTGTCCTGGATCATCTCATGATATAATAGTCACTTCAAATTTTCATTCATTTGCGGAGTTTACAAAAATGGATGTAGAAGCAGTCGTTTTGCCCTCTGGTCGATTTTTAGTTTCAATCTAATAATCTCATTAGATGCCAGAAAGGCGAATTAACTTTTATAACATTGGAAATATTTTTGTTAGTTATTATGAAGTTTTATCTTGTCAAATTTTAAACCTATATACTTTATGCTTTCTATATCACACTTCTCTAGTTCTGTTTGCCTAGTGAGTCTCATTTTTCCTATAAGAATGTTTCTTTTTGACAAAATACATTATCTCTGATTTTTATTTTGGATCCAAAGTTTGCATTTCTGTCACATGATAAGTGTGTGCACCCACCTCAGCTTTGTTCTGGAATTGCAGGTTTTGGGAGAATTGGAAGGTTGGTTTTGCGTATAGCTACTTCAAGGGATGATATTGATGTTGTAGCGATTAATGATCCTTTTATTGATGCCAAATATATGGTACGTGTGCGAAAATGCCTTGTCAATACTGCTTATATGAATATATGCACCTATCTCCTAGTAACGCATTATGTTATATTTAGTTATTTTATATCATTATAAAACTCTGGTTGATAAAATCCTGAACTGCATTGAATAGTCTTAGATGACACAATCTGATTTATGGTAATCTTTTGCGGTAGTATAACAATGTGTGGAGTTTTCAACTTCATGTGAAACCTTTATATTTCTTTTAATTCACAGAGGGCTTTCACAAACTATTGCTTGATGCAAGAATTTTCTCACGTTAAGCCCTGCTGAATTTCAAGGTTGCCAATTTGTTGTTGATATACAATTGGTGCTAGGGGAAACGTTTGCATTTTATTATCATTGATGGCAGGCTCTCTTGTTTTAATCTATACTTCCTCCCATGATGGATAGTCATATATTTATAATGATTTTGAATTTTATATCAAGAGTTAACCCAACCGGGTCTGGGCTTTTGATGGTAAATTTCATTTGCATTGTAATGCAAGATTTGCTATGACCGGAGAATTTATAGTGTTCAGGAGACCTTACCGTGATTGTGCTGTTGTTCTTCAGTTTCCTTTCTTTGTTAATTTGTGTATGTTATCTTTTAATTTTTTTTTCACCCATATTTATCTTTTCTCTCTTTCAGGCTTATATGTTCAAGTATGATTCTACTCATGGACCATTCAAGGGAGCCATTGATGTTTTGGATGACTCTACTTTGAAAATTAATGGGAAGCAGATTAAAGTTGTGAGAAAAAGGCATGCAGAATTCTGATGATTGAAATTCATGTCAGGAATATGCATGTTACTTGACCACAATACATCAAATTTGCGTTAACAGGCATACACTTCTTTTATTTTGATGCAGAGATCCTGCAGAGATCCCATGGGGTGAATTTGGGGCTGATTTTGTTGTTGAGTCGTCGGGAGTGTTTACAACAATGGAGAAAGCTTCAGCACATTTAAAGGTCGCTATCTCATTAATTTCTGATTTAAGTGTTCTGTATGTCCCATGTCCTTTGTTGATTCTCTCCAGCTTCGCTTGCTTTCTGTTATGTCACTCTGTAGGGTGGTGCCAAGAAAGTTGTAATATCTGCTCCATCTGCTGATGCTCCAATGTTTGTGGTGGGAGTGAACGAGAGAAAATACAAGCCAAACATGGACATTGTTTCCAATGCAAGCTGTACTACAAATTGTCTTGCTCCTCTTGCCAAGGTTTGATTACATCCTGTGATTGCAAGCTATGTTAAACTTGTGCATTTTTAGGATAGAATCTTGATGGATTTGCGTGCCCTAGGTTAAGCGTGATATAGTTCAATACTTCAATAGTAGAAAAGCCTATAATGTCTAGGTCTTATTGTAGGTCCTCCTTTTTAAACGTGAAGGAGACGGGTGAGTTCAAGAGTTCAATGAGATCTAAAATGTGTAATATTTGTATTTTTTTCTTCTAATCTTCAACTTATAGGCCCTGTTTTCATTCTCTTGGCAATGTGGTTTGCCATATATTGACCTTCTTTTAGGTGGTTCATGAGGAGTTTGGCATACTTGAAGGCTTGATGACAACTGTACATGCTACAACAGGTCTCTTCTACTACTGCAGCCTTTTTTAATTTCTGAGGTTGTGAGGGTGGGGGAAGGCTGCTAAATCATTCCCTGGTATGCTGACGTATAGTATGTATGACATGATAATTTTATTCATTGTTCAGCAACACAAAAGACTGTAGATGGTCCCTCTATGAAGGATTGGCGTGGAGGACGAGGAGCTGGTCAAAATATAATCCCAAGTTCAACTGGTGCAGCAAAAGTAAGAGATTGAAGAAGAGGTCTTCAAATTTGAGGTATGGTATTCTGACTTGTTAAAAGGTTAGTAACGAGTTCAGTTTCTTATGAAATAGGCTGTTGGAAAAGTTCTTCCTGAACTTAATGGAAAGCTCACTGGAATGGCATTCCGTGTCCCGACTCCCAACGTTTCAGTTGTAGACTTGACTGTTCGGCTTCAGAAGTATGCTTCCTACGAGGATATCAAAGTAGCAGTCAAGTATATCCATCACTTGTCTGCTTTTGATTCCAGAATCACCTCCAGTTGGCTTTCTGTGCTAATTATTCTGTTGATTATCATCACTTTGCTAGGCATGCTTCGGAGGGACCGCTGAAAGGCATTCTCGGTTACACTGATGAGGATGTTGTCTCCAATGACTTTGTTGGTGATTCAAGGTAAAATTATCTTTGGTCGCCTTATTTTGAGATGGACCAATTATTATATGAGTTTCTTGAAGAGATGGGCTCTCTTGATGCGCTTGAACATCTTATACATCTGAACCCCAGGGGGGTTGATATCTTCATTACGAATGGCTTATTTGATGATCAACTTGATTTTAACAGGTCGAGTATTTTTGACGCCAAAGCTGGGATTGGGCTTAGCGCGTCTTTCATGAAGTTGGTTTCTTGGTATGACAACGAGTGGGGATACAGGTATCATCTTCACCCTAATGTGGTTGTGCTTGATAGCATGACATGATGTTTTGCGCTTGAACTTGTGTTACACTGGCTCTTGATTGCATTGTAACTATATTCAAAAGCAAACAATAACCTTCCAATTGATGCTAACTGCAATTTACGGTTGCATTTGTGTGTCGCAGCAATCGAGTGCTGGACCTGGTAGAGCACATGGCTTTGGTGGGATCCCTCAATTGAAAACCATGACAGTTTTGAAGTCGGAAGTCAGAAAGTGTTGATTAGTTAGGTTACATGGTCTCAGGTTTTGGTTTTGATCATGATTTATAAAGATGCAATATTAAGCATCACTTTTACATAGTGAGAAAGAAATAAAGACGTGAGTTCATCCCGATTACACAGTGGATTGGAATTCACTTTCGTATACCACCGAAGTTAAGAGATTCGTTTTACAGGCTTGGCATTCTAAGAATGATTGATTTATGCTGTCTATTCGCATATAGTCATTTATACAGATCTCCTCAGATCATTGTGATCAGGCTCTTTTGTTTTTGGGCTATATCTTTTACAACCACTGGATTAGTGACAAACTGTGGTAGACAAGAATAGCCAAATTTCAAAATGAAAAAGTTGGTCATTTATGACGTGAAAAAAGTCTTGTGGTATCCAAAGCTATATTGAACTTTTGGTTTATTTGAATTTCAGAATTTGAGTTGTTCAGGTTCTAAATTGGAGGTAGTAGTCTGGCATGAGTGAACATTTTGGGACTGTTACCAAACTCGACTTCTTTTATGTATGCTTTTGTTCCATTTTCAGGGGAAGAGGAAGGAAAAGGACGTCACAGTTTTAAGTGTATTAAGGAAGAGGGGGAAAATCTAATGTTTCATTTTTTTTGGGGAATTGTTGTAGATCTCAAGCAAGAGAATTAATATCGATAAGGTTTTATTGACAATTCAAGCAGTTACTATTAAAAATTTAAGCAGTTATTATTAACAACTTTTAAGGATTTTATTGATATTAATTCTTTTGTTTGGGATTCTATAGTAATTTTTCTCCTTTTTTTTATAGAAGAAGCAAAATTACATATTATAGCAGGTAAAAACAAATAAATTACAAGTCCTATTAAGGAAATCTAGAGAAGCTACACTGGAAGAAATGAAATTAGAAGATTTTAAAGAGGAGTAAATATCGGATTGATTATACTGGGCATGTGATGAAGAGAAGAGAATATTAAGGCTCATTGGTTTTTGATGAACTCTTGCAATATTTGGATAGTTTTGAGTCCGTTTGCAGTAGCCCTGAAAGAAGAAGTCATCACAGTGAAGCCCGTAGACAGAACAACCAGTAATGTGGTCCTTGTTCCACTGTTCTTTTCCACCTGAAAGATTGTAGGGCATCTCACCTAGAGACAGATGAAAGCTTCCCCAAGTTTCACCGATCCATACTTGGATTTTCTAAGAATTATTCTCCATTTTTGTCTTAAAGGTTATTGTAATAGGGGCGTAGGTGGATCTTCTGATTTCACCTGATCATTATCATTGTCCACCAAAAAAGAATACTGAACTATGGAAAGGAAGCATAAGATTTCCTTGATTACAGTTTGAGGTTGATCAATCCTTCTTTGATAGAGAGCGTTTCATATTTAATTTGCAGGAGCTATTGAAATTACACTTGAAACAAAATTTTAAGACTGCTACAAGACGAAAGACGGCAGTCTAAAGCTGTCCGTGTTAAAAATTTGCACGTACAAGAAGGCAAAACTGATTGATTTAGCTGCACTTGATTGCTTTATAGTTTGTATAGTTTACCTTTGCAAACTCCAACAGCGCTGTAAATAATTCTCCCTTGACTTACAGGAGCTAAAGTAAATCATCTTAGCAGCAAGGAAACAAGGGTGTTGTATAATTTGCATTCAGAAACAAGAAGCTGGAGATCCTTTTTTTTTTCCTGCCATGCATTGTACAGCATACCTTTTGATTCGAATAGATAAATCATGTTTGAGGCAACCTCATAATTAAATGTGACTACCTTTTCTACCCCAACTGGAATTCAAATATTAATTCATCATGTTGCAAAAGAATTCATCCAAAGCAATTGACAAGAATCGTGGGTCTACATAGACAAAACAAGTTTCCTTCATTTGGATTTATCTTCTGATGGAGGCCCTCAAATGTTTGTATTTCTCTCGTGATAAAGGCCTTTAAACAGATTGAGTTTTTCTTTTATTTTTAATAAACACAAGTATCATTTTGTTGAGAACAATTTTGTTTCAGGATACTAAATCTAAATGATTAAGGGAGCCAAAAAATCATGTCAACGATATATATCCAACTATGTTGTGTTTTTTTGTACAAAAATATTTATATGAGTTGGATTTCGGAAGCTCATTAGAGCAAGGCTTAGAGAACGCTTACTTATCACTTACCAATAACATCATCACTCGCAGCGGGATTTGAACTGTTTATAAGCTGTTTCGTTTATTTATGTTTGGGTGTCCTAGGTTATGTATCTAGTGAAAATCAGATGCATAAATATGTAACGAATTGGGCTTTAAGCCCACTACGTCAAACTAGGGTTTTGCTGCTTCTTCCCACTCTGCCTCCTATTTAACCCTCTCTATTGGCATCTTCATGCGTAAACTCGATTCTGCATCAGGTTCTTTCCATCGTCATTTGTTTGATTAGGGTTCTTTTTCGTCTTTTTTACTTTATTCGTCTTTTTAACTCCTCTGTGGCCTGTGATGCCCAAACATTTGTCCGTACCATCTGAGAATTCTCTCTGAAGCATTCTTCAATTAATCAATCTGAGGCCTCATTTCATTCTCTTCAATATTTATGTTTCTAATTTCAAAGTTTCAATCTTTTTTTTTTTTTTCAATTTTCTTCTTCTGTTACTGTAATTGGTGGCGGTGATGAATGAAATATATACCATCAAACTATGAAAGCTCTGTTATGGGTTTGTTGATGCTATATCAATCATTACTGAGCCCATATTCCTTTTGTGGTTATTTTTAAACTGATCTTTGTGAATTCTTTCTTTCTGTGAAGAAAAAGGCAACAAATTAGAGTCTCTGATTCACTTATTCAATAGTGCTTTCAGTGCTGTACGTTGCCGATAAAGATTTGGAGCTGAGATTCTGGCATTTGCTTTCATATTTTACAAGGCTTATGCATTCAGATGTTCCTATATTTTAATTATCTTGCTTCTTGCATTTTTGTTGAAAATTTCCATGCTCCGATTAGGAAAAAAAAAGAACGAATCTTTATTTGTTGACATTGGCCTTCTCGATCATTGCCTGTCTTCTCTCTGCTTTGAAAGCCATATTCATCTGTGCCATGAATAAGCTTCTGGTCAGATACACCAAAAGCACAATTTTATAAAACCAAATTGGATTTACTGATGAACTTGTTCATGTAACCAGTATTTTAAATCGCTAGGAAAGACATGCCATTATAATCAAATCCATGAGGACGAAGGCACTTGATGGCATCAGCTCCACTATACTTTCAAGAATCAGTCCCTGTACCCTGTCCCTGATTCTTTTTTCCATGTAATTCAGTCAGAGCTTTTAATCAAACCCAAAATGCCCCACTTATGGTGACTCTTATGTCCGAAAGTCCTAATTGAACCCATCTCCTTAGTTATGGTCCCATGTTCTATCAATAGATACGCACGAGAGTTTAATTATATTGACTTGTAATAATAATAATAATTTTTGTGCTAAAGTACACTCTGTTATGTATCTGTTGATGTTATCTTCCTTTGTCGTTTTTAAAAACTGATCTTTTCTGAGTTTCTGCGAAGAAAAAAAGGCAACAAATTAGAGTCTCTGATTCGCTTGTTCAGTAGCGCTTTCAGTGCTGTACGTTGCCGATAAAGATGTGGAGCTGAGATTCTGGCATTGGCCCTGACCTTATAAGGCTTTATGCATTCAGATGTTCCTATATTTCAATTCTCTTGCATTTCTATTTTTGTTGAAAAACTTATTCCTAATAGAAAAAAGAATTTATAGAGGCCAGATTGTTATTCATAGGAATTGGCAGATCGTAATTTTTCATGTTCCTGGAGAACGAAACATTATAGCTAATCAACTAACTAGACTATCTTATTATATTACATGTAACTTTTGTATTCTTGATCACCCACCGCTGATGAAGGAGATTAGATGCTGGTTGTTTTGGTTTATATCACTTTTTTGAGTTAATGAATTTCTGTTCATATTCAAAAAAGAAAGAAGAATGAATCTTTATTTGTCAACATAGCTTCTTCCAAGAGTGAATAAGATCCAGTTCACAGACAAAAGGGTATTAAAACCTAATCGATGGAGTTGCTGATTGACTTGACACACACATGAACCCTTGACTGTTTGTTGGGAGAAGTCTATCACTGCAAAATCTAACCTGGTTTCAATCCTAAGCTTGATCATTATATCAAATGAATTTAATATAAAAAATGAGATGCAGCAACAGAGAGGAACGAACACTGCGGGTGTCTCCGAATTGTGTTACCAGAGAGACTATAAAGAATTCCCTTCACAACTCTTAACTGGCCACCTTGTTCAACCCGTCATGATCCAAATTGAGTTAGATGTAAATGAGGGAAACTAGATCTCCAAAGGAATTGAGAAGCAGAGACTGGTGGGATTCACAAAAGTTATTCATCCTATCAGCACAACCACATTCCAGTTATAACAGTTCATTTACCAATAGAGGTTGGGAGAGGGGCCCGACATAATCTTAAAAGAGGATTATTTCTAGTATGATGATACTTATGCTTAGTGAAAAAAGAATAGCTCATCTTATTTGCAAGGTTTAAAAAACTGAACTGGGTACTGAACCGGTCGAGGCAGTGGATCAAGGGTTAATGGGTCAGATCGGGGTCAGACCGGCCTATTAAAATAATGACATTTAATTGATAATATTAAAATATAATACTTTTAATAATGTTTAATTTCAAAATATTTATCTTTATCAGTTAAAATCTTTTAGTTATTGTAATTAATAATTATTCATAATAAAAAAAACATCATTAAAATTCATTCATCAACCATAAAATATTAAGAATCAATCATACAAAAAATAATGTTTGTAGTAAAAAAAAAAGGAAAAGAAGAAACACTATTTAATTCTTCCCTAATATTAATAAAAACAATAAAAAAAAGAGAGAGAAATTGCATTAAGGTCCTACATAAGAAAATTAATATCAGAAAGGTCTCAAAAGTTGCTACTGATAACTCATTCATCAATGGTTCTCTTTTACTTACTAATAAAAACCTTTTAAGACATTTCTAATATTAATTTTTTTTGTGGGACCTTAACATAATTTTCAAAAAAAAAAAGCAAAGGAATCACATTAAAAAAAATAAAAGAAAAATATATGTGACCCGGTCCCCGGTTTTTCATTGAACCGGACCGGTTCATTGGTCGGACCGGCCGGTCTGGTTTTTTGTTCCTTGCTTATTTAAACCTTTAGAGCCACACCATGCTCAAATCCATGGGAGCAACGGCACCTGATGATATCAGCTCCTTTATACTTGCAAGAACTATAGTCCCTCATCCTTTTGTTCCCCCATGTGATTCAGCCACAGCTTAAAATCAACACAAAAACTCCAACTTATATTGACTATTTATTATGTTCTGAAGTCTTAATTAGCTCCATCGACACACCTATCTTGCCGTAATCTATCAATCTATACACACAGCTGTTTAATTTGGACTAGCTTCCCTCCCAAAATAACTCAACCAACAATTATTAGAGGGTGTTGTGATCACTACAATTACAATGACCTAGCTCAAGACAACTATTTGTCGTATAAATAGATGGGTTGTATCATATCCTAAATTAGCACTTGATTTTCTAGATCACTTGTTAGAAGGGATTTGTAGTTGAAGAATGCATGCCATACTGCATAAGCTTTTTGAGATATATATAATATTCTTTTAAAGATTATAAAAAGAATATTTGATTTTAAATTGATAGTATTAATTAAGGGGGTAAATATTAAAACTTTAATTTTAAGATCAATTTAATAAATTTACTAAATATTTGAGAGAGGAGGCATATTTTTTGCAATTCTCATCTAATTAACAATTAGGACAGGATTTTTTTCCCCTGGTAGTTTAGAGAATAATCTCTTGCATACACTGGAGTAGTTTTTTCTTGTCCATTCCCTCCCCTTCAAGTCAAGTGATAGGCTTTGTCTCTTGAACTAATTCACCTCTATCCAAGTCTCATGCTTCTATTCTTTTCAGCATTACAGTAATAACAACCCTTTTTTTTTTT
>QFDD01004300.1:0-12199 GCA_006871305.1 Vachellia collinsii | reverse complement strand
CTTAAACAAGACCGGAACTTTGTCACACATTCTCCTAACACGTATGAGATCGACGTTGAGTCGATCAAATTTCCTTGCAATTGGTTCTCGATGTTGCGGTTAGAACGAACAACGTCAGCGGTAACTGTTGGTTGAACTACAGTGTTATTTGGCTCTTGTGAACACACTGAAGATTCTCCAGCTTTTTGCTCACTATCTAAATTTCCTTCCGTTGTTTGCGCCTCAGTAGCAGTAGGAGCGCTCTCTGCATCAAGAAAAGTAAATTATGTGAACCTTCATTATGAATATTTGGAAAGTATAAATATCTTTGAATTGACAGTTAAAACAAACTTTACAAATATCAAACCACCTTGTTTTTCTAGGTGCTTTTGCTTCAAAAAGTCGTGAGCCTGACAAATGAAATCAGAGACATAATAGTGAATAATATTATTATTAATACAGAGAAAACATGTTAACAGTTACACAGCACAAAAAGATATATGAACTCGCCATGTTTATCCATGTAGCATAAGCTTCTCGGCATTCTTCAATTGTTGACTGCACTATTTTGCCTGTAATTATGCACAATGACCTGGAGTTAGGGAAAGTCCCATTCTTGACATTAAAAGCAATGCCCATCTGCATTAACATAGGGGGTTTTCCGTGCGAGTGAAAAAATGTGCAGAGAGCAAAACTTCAAAAGATTCAGTGCATATGAATATGTCAATCTCCTTAGGGATAGGTCCAAGGGAAAATTACAATGAGGTCCTTGATTGCCAAAAAGTCCCCAATAACAAGTGAGAAGTTTAAATATATTGTCATTTATTGTACTGAAGCTTATTATTACATGCTAGTCATTGGATTTCGGGGTGACTAAATCCCTTCCCTGGGACCTCCTTGAAACTCCCCCGTCAAACGCTTGAAATGACATTAATCTTAAGAAACGAAGGTGAAACTATAGTCATCAGAAACAAGTGCAGAAATTGGAGATCAATGCTGGGTTAGCTCATGAAGACAAAACTACATCAGATTACTATGATTTGCGTGCAAAATGTCTATTTGCAGCAGGAGACATTGATGCAAGTCTACGCAAAATATTCCATGCAAACCAAGGTAATATTCAAGTACTATATACTAATAAAAAAAACACACCTCTCCACATAGTGTTCTTCGAAAATGCCACATTCACATAAATCCGCAAAACGCAGCACTCTTTTGATTCATTGTTGTCTCTCTCAACATCCCATCGTCCCTGGATATAGATGAGGACAGTATATGGTGAGTAAAAATCACAAATAATTAAGGAACAATTTAGTGAATAGACTAGAAAACAACAAAAAATTACTAAACAGTTCAACATGAAGAAGCTCAAAAGAACCCAGGTTGCTCTCCCTCTCTCTGTAAAAACCGGGTTGTTCAGTTTTAAATATTATTATTTATTTTTCAATGTTAATTATATTTCCCAAGCCAAAACAGAGGATTCATTAAGAGCTTGTTTGTTCTCCTAAAGCCACAGATGCAAGGAATATATGCATGTTGAGGCATCCTGATGTCCCTCCCTAATGTTATTTCTCCTCCTCCTCTGTCCATGCACCACCTGACAAAAGTAGTCACAAACCTTATTCTGCCACTTCACTTCCAGCCCACAGTTATTATCAGGTTAGGCCTCACCCTCCCCCTTGACATACACGTTATGCATGCTCAATCCTTTTTTTCGGCTGATTTCTTTCTCGAAGAGGAGGAGGAGGAGGAGGGACAATATGTGAAGAAAAAACTAGAAGGAGAGAGCTTCAAATAAAAGATAAATCCTCAATCCTGATTTGAAACTAAATTAAATCTAAAAGATAATCTAAATAATCTAGATATCCTAAAATAGAATCCTTATCTTTTGTAAAATGAATTAATCTAGATGTCCTGATAAAATCATTCTAACTATACTTCCCCTCACCTTCTCCTCGAGTCAAACAGGGAATTGACTCTAAATCATTTCTAACTCTTGCAGGGACATTCATAGTCTAGTGAGTTTTTCCAATTGATATGTACCTGCTGCGGGCCACTCATTAGTAACCCTTTTTTTCGCCACCTTAGGTTGAATTGTAGCTCCATTTCTTCTGTAAGGCCTTGGGTATGGGTTTTACCACTACAGATGGGTAAAGGGCCTACTTCAAATGGAAGATATGAAGAAGAAAAAATGAAAACAAAAAAGGCGTATCCTTGTTGTGTAAGATGCTGGCCATTCATGCCAAGAACCTCTTGGTTCAATGGCACCCAACACCCCTCATTGCGGAGGTTGCGGGGTTCTATAACCTAAAGTGGCAAAAATAGGGGTAGGTGTGTGTGGAGGTCCCCTCCCCAATGGGTTTTAAATTTCTGTCCTTCAATGATTAATTGAAAGGAGAATCAACTTCTGGTTTTCATTTCAGTATCAAAGTCAAAGCACTTTGTTGTGACCTAACCAAACAATTAGTGAGAACAGCAAGAAAATTAATATTAACACTCAAAATACACTCTGTGAGATCACTCCCACGGTCTCAATCTATAAGATAACTCCCACAGCCACTGTGAAAACACTTTCACAGCCCAAAGGATCTGGAAAATCAGCAACCTCCTCTCAACACTTTAATACAAAAAGTATGGCCTGCCTCCCCTGCTAGAGTTCACAGCTTAAATAAACCAAAAGGCACATGACAAATCTCCCAAAATACATGTAAGAGCAGACAAACCTAAAGCCTATGACATACTCTATAAAATGATCCTTGTCTACAAAATAGTAGGAAATAACAGTCAACTTTGGAATCTCATAAAGCATTCTTTCCATATGCTTGCAATGTCCTCTGCTTCCTTGTGTAAGTTTGACCAACAATTGGGGTTCTAACACACTCTTGTATTTGCTAATAGGAAGTGCAAGAAAGTAAAAGTCAATAGACAACCATTGCAATTCAATCTCTAGTATTTATACCTTCTCCTTCATACACTGACATCATCTTAGCCATGGGCTTGAGACTAACTCAAAAGCTCACTAATCAGTTAGCTACATGAAATGTACCTCAACTGAATTTCTTCTGTCAGTAAATATTTGAATACATTTCCTTGAACTCTTCAACAGAGCCATCCTTTCTCAATCCCGTTAACCTATCTTAATTATCACCAGTTGGTGACAATGATGCCTTCCAGCAACTCCTTAAACCATCACAAAGTCCTAATCAGTTCTCTCGCTTCAATCCATTAGAATTAGAAAGAAAAAAAAGGTTAGCACATACTTCTTTCCTTTGTTAATGCCATTCATCAAGAAGGATTTCTCACACCTTGAACAACCATTTCATTGGGGTCTTGATGCGGGGAAGTCAGGATTATTTCATCTTTAAGATAATTAGGATTTTTTCATAAAAAGTTATTTTAATTAAGATATTTGAATTACCTTTTTAAATACATTTAGTTGCATTAAAACTTTAAGGATTTATCCTATTATATTTTCTTATCTTAGATTATTTTGATTGAATAACTATACCTAAATAGGTCCTAGGGATAGTTTGGCATAAGACATAACACCTTTTTCATGATTTTTTTTTAAACTCATGAGTTAATCATCTGCTCCTTTTCTTTTACTTCTCCCTCCTTTCTCCTTCCCTCAACCTTATTCTACATCTTGCCTTCATGAAGTACTTCATTGGAGTTATATCGCCAATTTTAATCTTCAGAGGAGAGTACTTCAAGAGAAGATAAATTATGGCATCTATATCCCCTAAATGTAGCTTCCTTGTTGCATTTTTGTATAAGAAATAAAATGTTCTTCATTTACGTGCATTTCATGATAATGAAAGAGGTTTTAGAACTGGTATAAGCCCCCCCTTCCTATAATTCTGCCAACTGGACAACATAATCTGAAGAATTAATTTTCTTCTAAAAGAAACTTAAAAAGCTCTAAGTTACATATAATTCCTGGTTATATATGCATTGAAATTTACAGAAGCTTACCTCAACACGGAAATAATCTGCATAAGGTACACCACTGACTTCTTGCGATGTCTCTAAAACCACATGACTAAATGAAGCAAACAGTGAAATGTCAAGAAAACAAATAAAGTTATTCAAATACTCCCCCCCAATATATTTCAAATACTCAGATGCAAAATTACAATAACTTCACCGAAGAAAAAAAAATATTTATATTCAAAATGAACTGAAAAGTATATATTAAAAATAATATAACAGCAAAGTCAGTCATAGTTTAACCGAACATACTTTTAGTCAGCAGAGAAGAAAAACATCTTAGAACATTCATCTTATCACAATGAACAAAATCCCAAATTCACTTGACAAAAGAGATATAAATTACTACCTTTGGTCCTTAATATAAGATCTAGTTTGTAGTGCGAATTGCATTACAAATTAGATCTTATATTAAAAACCAGAGGTACATTTAACAAGAATCTTCCTCATCCTTGCACTACTTGTGCCCCCACCCCCACCCTCTATCCAGCCATTAGGTGATATGAATAATGTGACATCTCACACGATTCCAATTTATTACAATGTTTCATAAACTCAGATAACACTGCCTTTTGCTTGAGGCTGCACATAATAGTTCAACAGACATTTTCTTCTAATGAGTTAAACACAACGGCAATGTCAATTTTTTATCTCTTGAATAGTTCAATGAATAATAATCTTAGCCTTCCTGATTATGTTCTTAAACCTCATCCCATTTTCCCCCTACCTATCTGGGACATCCATCCTGGCAATCCCATAGCTTTCCCAAATGAATGAGAAAAGAGAACTCAAAGATAAACATGAGAAGATTGATAAGCAACAGCATAGCTACAACCTGTCCTTGTAGATTCGAAGCGTCTGAACTTCATGACAACCACCAAATTTCGCTCCTTAGAAGGATCCAAAATCACATGAGAAACATAAAAATATAATCGCAACAAGAAAAAGTAAAATACAGACTAGAACAAGGAACTTCGTATTATTGAATGTTCAAAATAGAAGCAGCTTATGCATACCAAGATAAAGTTTTATTGGATGTTGAAAAGACTTTTCCCGGGTATACCCAACTTCTTGAGAATGCCATGAAGTACACTTGAAGTCTGAAAGTAAGCATCATAGATAACAAAAGAATAAGGCTTTGAAAGAATATGTATTCTTTATTCCTTACCTTAATTAAAATAAATAATACAGATCAGCAACAGAAGATTAAAATTCCAAAAGTAAATTGAGATAAATAAGTAATACAAGATTCATGCAGGCTACCTTTATCCCCACATCTTTTATGAAATGACTCATGAAAATTAACAGCTTCGTCTGATAAAAAGTACTTAAAGAAGTCCTCTACCTTTATCTGCAATTTGCAATCAGAAGGTTCAGCAAACTTTTGTACAAATGTTAGTTTTAACTATTAATCAATATATACAAGTATTCAACATGGGAAAACTTTAAAGGAAGCGAAAAATTGTGTAGTGAGTGAAATACACTCATACCTCCTTTATGTCATGTTTGGTAGGATAGAATCAATTATGAGAGACGTACAAAGGCAGAGGGATAAGGAGAGAGGCTTCAATAGAACTGTAATTTTTAGGCTAAAAATGTGCTTGGTAGGTAGGAAGAAATCATGGATTTTTTTTATTTTTTGCATTGAGAGTTTGTTATCAAGCAATCAAGAAAGGAAGGAGCCAAAATGGCCAAATGACATGAATACCAATCATTAAAACATTTAAGTTGAATTTTCAGAATTATGGACACTTTTTTAATATAGAATAGATAGAAGGTAGATATTTTTCACAGGAAATGACATTTAAATATTTATATAAAATCATATAAAATTAAGATATTTTAAATCAAGAATGGACAAAGTAGTCAAAAAAAATGTAATAAATTAGGGCATGCCAATGCTTTTTTTTTTTTTTGGGTGATATGCATTTTTTGTTCTTGGTAGGAAGCAACTTTCCTTGGAACAAGTTAATGAGGCCTACTACAAGTATAATTCTTTAGTAACTTGAAAATATGCACATAAACACATATATAATGAATTCTCTCTCCATCTCCCTTTCTTGAAACCTCTTTCATCCGTACCAAACATGACCCTAGTGTTTTGGAAAACTACTCTGAGAATCTCAGCCCCTCTACTTTAAAATTATTAGAGACACTATCTCAAATATTTCGTACAAACTGCAGGACAACACAGTTATGCATCTCAAAAATCAATTCCATATATGTTGTGGACGCAGGTTACTTGAACATCAAGAAAGATATTTGTATACTTTCACCCTGAAGGGGGTTCTGGTGTAGAGTTATATTAAAAACATCAACAGGGTAATTTTTTAGTAACTTTCTATTTGTAACACAAATTACCGGAAACTTAGATTCTGCAACATTTGCATAAACCTCCGGTACTGCAAAAGGCAAAAACAAGATCAAAGCATTAAAATAACAATAATCATAAGAATAGAGTGGCTAAACCAAAAACACAGCATACTACAAGATAAGTATCTTGCTCTCACAAGCATACAATACTTCCCTGAATAACCAATAATTATTTGCAATTCATAATAATGCATTAACCAGAAACGCTAAAATTCTTAAAAACATTGAATAAATGTGTTAAATATACATGCCAATGTGTTTGTAGCACAAAATTTATTATGCTGTAAAAAAGCATGGCAAGCCTTCTTCATGATTCAACAAGTTCTGAATGAGATGAAGTTTTTTATCATTGTAGACGTCAATAAAAGCACAGGAAAACTGCAGTAGTTTTCAAAGCATACAATGAAACTTGAAAGTAATTTTCTGAGAGCTTAACACAAATGGTTTGAAAAATTCTTCCCATCTTTAAATAAACAGAAACATCTCGTTACTGATGCTGCATCCAAGATTTTCCTTCCGGCAATAAAGCTCAAAAAGTATCGAACATTAAAGCACTAATGGATCTTCATACAACTCAAAAACAGCATATGATCCCTCACCCGATAAACCGATTTTTCTTCAGCACAGGATTACTATTACCACTTTTCCATTACAATCAAATCGACTAATCTCCTAAATAACGCATTCTCTGTCTATGGCCCAACAATGCTGGAAGTAATCAAATCTGTAAAACCAACAGGCCCTGAAGACTTGTTTTCTTCATACAACTAGTTGAATGAAATTCTAAATTTCCTTTGCCTCAAAGGCATGCTCTAAGCTGAATTATCCTGATACCCAGTCCAGTCCAGCCCCTTAATAAATGACCTACAAGATATATCCTATGAATTCTCACAAAAAAGGGGAAAAAGTTGCCTCCTTATCAATGAACCCGATTTCTTTAACTCCGGGTCCTTCATCAAACACTTCCGCCTATCCATAGCTACTCTATGGTAAATATCAATTTCTGATACTGATAATTGTAACCCAACAGTGTCTTTATAGAAAGAAGAAAAAGGAATAAGGACTTTACTTTTAGCATTAAAGAGGAAACTTACCTCGTTATGATATAACATCCATAACATCAACTTTCAATGAATTTGGTTGAACCATGTAGATGGAAGTGAAATACATGGCCACAGATCAATAAATCACCTTTATTTACAAATGTCAAGCATGTTATTTCGTATTACAGAACTAATGATACCTTTCTAACCCCAAAGTTCTGAGCTTCATATGCTAAAGAAATGAATATAACTTATGTTCTTTTCTTAATGATATGCATATAAGTGTGCGTGTGTACAAGTAAATTATGTTAAAAGGCCAATCAATAGAGGGACAACACCCTTGTACCTCGACTCTGCGAAAAAGGCAATATTCTAAAAAAGATGGGAAAAGAGAAAAGGATATTAGTAGCAAACTTATACTAGAGGAGATAAAAAGCTAATAGCCAACAAACAAGTTATACACCAACTTCCTGATTTGGTCTTTTTTTTTTTTTGGGTACTTGGTCTTTTTAACTAGCACAGCTTCTAGTACAAACTATGTGCAGCAAAGTTTAACGGGTAAGTTCTCAATTTATGAGATACAGATGACCCCTTTGCTGTCCAAATTTCAGTAGTAATGGTTTATTGTCAGAATATCATGGAAGCCCGACCTTTCCCTGACCTATAGTAGCATTCATTCAGCAATTCAAAGTAGCCGGGGCAAATTTACATGGAAACCCTTTCTCCCATTAACAAATCATAGAAAAATAAATTCATTCATGTTCCTGCATCTCAATTGTGAGCTAGAAGAACTACCCAAACTCACCATTTGGAGCACCCATATTTTCTTCCTTCCAATTCCAGGTAGCTCCTGAATCAGCATTTTCTGATACAGTTTCTGCACCCGCTGGTACACTAGATTGATCCTCTGGAACTGCCATGGATTCTCCATCTTTGCTCCTGATTCCCACAAATAAGAAACCCTGGATGAGTCCCACATTGAATCAAAGCACTCTAAAGCAACAATCTTAATCATAATAAGCATACAGATTGGTAGCAACTGATTCATTCTCTATTATCTCAGAACTATTCACTGTTCCAATAGCTATAGATCCATTCTCTTGGCTGCTAGACTCAGATGCTGCTTCCTGAAGCAAAATCAATGTAGTAGACAACGTGAGTCATGCAGTAATAGAAAATTAATCGACATTCTAGAACCTTTCTGGGAATGCAAGATTCTATCAGATGGGAAAGAAATTATTGGTATTAGTTGAACTTAACCAATAAAAATTATATTCTACTTTGTTTTCAATCCTTCAAACAAGAATGAACTGCCAAGTTATCCTTGAACCAGAAAATTAACTAAATAATGCATGCATTGAGGGAGTTTATATTATAACAAAATAGGGCTTGTCAGCTCAAATACATGTAAACTGATGCTACATGAATCTTAACAGATAGGCATTCCAATGGACGGGCAGCCAATCATTATTTTAGAAATACAAATTCAAAACATATATCCAATATCCAAGGCTTGTCCAGAATTGACAAATTCACTTTTTTCATACCAACATTCTAAACATTGAAAAAGTTCTTTAAGGAAAAAAAAATGGTAAATTATATCTAAAACACCAATAATCATGACATCCCCTTCCTTCTCAACCTATTTTCTACTTAGTCCATAATCTGGCAGCAAATTGATATACCAGTAGGTTACCATATGTTTCCTAAAGCAAATCACACTACCTATTTGAAATAAACATATGGGCTCCAAATTTAACTAACCCTCACAAAATTACCAAAATTAGGCATCAAGTGTTTTAAATAACCTGCTGCTCGGTAGTGTCTTTGGCACCATTGCGATGTCGCAACCACCCATCATTAATGATATTAAATGCTTCATCACGGGACAGAAAGGATGCAAAAAAGTACTGCCAGATCCCAGATATGTCAGTGCAATAAGAAATTATGAGTTTTATTTTAAAACACAAGATTGACAAAGATCAAAGGTCAAATGCAACACATTAATCATACAACACACCTTCTTGCTTCCAGCAAAAATTTCAATGGCATTAGGAAAGAGTCCTGCTGTCTTTGCCTTCCGTACACTGGTGACTTCATCAAATGGGATTACTCTCTATATCATTAAACCATCAAAATTTATGGGAAGCAATGAAGACCAAGAATAAGAATTAAAAGCAGTACCTACAAAGATAATACAGTTACCATATGACAGATAATGAAAAGTTATCCCTTCCATAGCACAATGCATGCTGACTAGAATCTAGGAAAATCTCAACCACAACCAAGTAAACCAACTGAACATGGTTACCTGACTCGGCTGGATAACTAGATAATCCTCTGAAAAATTTACGTATTCATAAGCTTACATGGACATGCTAGACATTTATGGAGAGTGATAGCTTAGAAGGACTAACATGAAGACGGAAATTAAATTTCATCCTATGGTTAGCAACCAGAATGTTTAGTTGAAAAATGCTATAAACATGAATTCACTTCAAGAATACATGCACTATGGGCACTGAAGCTACATAGATGAATGAACAGTCAAACATTGTGTTCTGTAGCATAGCATACCTTTGTCTCAAACCCGAAGATGTTTGAGTAGAAACAAATGAAATGTACAAACAGATACATATGACCCTGCAAACAAGCAAAAGAAACGCTTAACAATAAAACAGAGTGTATTTCTAATACTTTTAAAGATATAGCATAGAGATATTGATGCCAGCACAATACAAACAAATACTGGCATGAACAACAAATCATTCTCCTACAGCAACATTCAGCCAAATGTAAAAATTACCTGGATTAATATATTTTCCTGGAGGGCACAGTTAAAATCTTCAATAAGGACCTAAAGAATAAAAAGAAAATCAATAAAGAAGAAAAATATTTTGAATACCAAACAATCAACAGGAAACTTCAGAAACTTCTCAAAGATGGGAGAAAGCATTATGAATATATACACAGGTCAGAAAGCAATGTCATGTTCGTTGTACCCCTTTTGATGTGTGAGATTAAAGCATACAATAATGTCTAGCTAACAAGCACAGACCTCACCACTCATTCACATTCATGACCAGAATCTGTTATGTTTTAACTTTTTTTGCCCTTTGTAAAGAGAATGGGAAGGTTTTATCCTCTAATTAGCTCATGAAAAGGAAACTAATGACGGAAAGATAACATGACCAAAACAAATGTCAAGAGTCATGCCGTGCGGTATCATAAATCAGCACAATTGCACTAGTTCTCAGAGAAGATGTAAATTTCACAAGTCACAAGAGAATGCCGAATTCTTCCGTTTTTTTCCCAAGTAAATTAAAATTCAATCCTAACAGAACGGCATTGACAATCCGCCAACAGATAATCCACCTATAACGATACTACAATTATAATCAGGAACCACTGGCGCTCATGAAGCTCGAAAATACTCACTTCCTCCGGCGGAAGACGGAACAACTGACGATACTCTTCGCTCTTCAAAATTTCCAGAGACTGTAATTTAAAACAGCACAAGAAACACGCAACTCAGCAATAAAAAAAACATCTTTAACGCATTCAGAGAACATACAGAAGAATTACGCATCATCTACCAACCAAAAAAAAAAGAAAAAACCGTGTCATAATAAGCTCAGCACCTCAATTTCAGCATCTTGACGCGGGTTCTGCAAAGAATTGTTGGAATAGCTCCGATCAAGACCATTTGAGGGAGAAGCGGACAACGATGACGCGCCGGAGACTGATTCCGAAGGTGCGGCATCCATACGCTGAGTAGGCGGTTCACTCATGCCGCCGGCTTCAGCGGCGGCGACAGCCATAAAACCAACCGGAAAAGAGGAAGAGATCTAGAAAAATGCGTGAAGAAGAGAGAGAGAGAGAGAGAGATGGGGATGGCTATGTCGGTGGTGGTTGGAGAAGTTGAAATTGAAGCGTTTCGAAAATGGGAACGTTCAGAACGTGAGCAAGGTGTTAGAGGAAGAGTCAAACATCAGTAGTTCAAGAAAGGGGGGTCGTGATCGTCTGGTTAAATCAACTGAACGAAACGTGGATTTAATTAATTAATTAATAATTAATGTTTAGTAAATTAATTATTGTTTTGAAGAATGAAAAATGAAGTTAATGAAGCCGTAAAGCGTACGGCTCGGTGGCGATGATGAAGGCTTGAAGTGGGGAATATCAAACTCTTCGCCGGCGTTTCCCATTTTGGCAGGCATCTTTCTTGGCTTTGCGGTTGCGCCACATCCAGTGGTCTGGTGTTTGTTGGACTGGTTGTTAGATCCAGGCAACGCACGAAAACCAATTTTTAAGCCCCCTTTATCTTTTTAAGCATTAAAATATGAATTATTAAATAAAAATACTCACTCTTGCTATGCATACACATGTTCTGCTTTGATTCATGGATACATTTAATTTTTTTTTACCGGCATGATTCATGCCTAAATTGCATGTATAATAGTTAAATTTTCAAAGTTACTCAAAGAGACTATAGTATTTTTTTTAAATAGAATAATATTAGCCAAACTTTTTTTTTTCAGGACTTTTTTTAAGTTCGTTTTATTGTTATGTTACGCTACACATCACAATGTTTGACTGTTCATTCATCTATGTAGCTTCAGTGCCCATAGGCCATATTGTATGTATTCTTAAAGTGAATTCATGTTTATAGCATTTTTCAACTAAACATTCTGGTTGTTAACCGAAGGATGAAGTCTAAAATACTTTTTACCTTAAAAGTTTGCTGTAGGTTCAAGTTTGCCCACTTAAGGGGGCATTTTTCTTAAGTTATAAAGAGATAATTTAATTTCCGTCTC